>ML795076.1:134773-148913 GCA_009831015.1 Picea engelmannii | reverse complement strand
TTGAGAATTTGTTTGGTACTGAGTTGGTCAAGCTCTGCATCTCTCAAGACCTAATAATTTGCAATGGAGTAATGAAGTGGCCAAACTCCAACCAAATGACCTGTATTCATGGGCTAGGTAGTAGTGTTGTATATTATGTGATAACTGGTATCCCCGTTTCTAACCAAATAACAACTTTTGACCTTTTAAATGACCATGAGCTCGACTCTGATCATAAACCTTTAACCCTAACTCTAAAATTTTCCATGCATAGGAGTACCATTGAAGAGAATTATGATAATCAAAGGAATCTGTACTTTGACAAAAGTAAAGTTGACATTTTCTTAAAGGATTTAAATAGTAAATTAAAACTCCTAACTTATAAGGACAACAATGAAGAACTCTATCATAATTTTACAACTACCCTTTCCACTTCCATTAACAGGTTCTCTTTCGAGGTGTCCCATAAAAAGAATAATAGAACAACCAACCCTTGGTATGATAAAGAATGTAAAATTGCTAAGAAATCCATTAGGGATGCTTCTAATGTGCCCTTAAAACTTGATAAGATCAATACGTACAAAGCCCTAATTAAAAGAAAAAAAAGATACTATATCAATAAAAGGCAAGAGAAACTTTCACAACTATACAAGTTGGATCCTAAGAAGTTCTGGAGCCAAATTCTAAAATCCAATACTAAAGAAAATAATAGGATTCCCTTAATAGACTGGAATTCCTACCTTAAAATTCTTTACGAGCTCCCTAATGCCATGGACACCATTCCTATTGTCCCTACAAAGGAAGAAGTTTTTTCTTTAGATGACATAGAGTTTGGGGTTAAGCGGCTCGCAAATGGGAAAGCTAAGAACATTGAAGGCTACCAGGCTGAAATTTTTAAAATCAGAGGGCCAATCCTTATCCCTCACATACACAAGCTCTTCAATTTAGTAGTAAAATAAGGCTTCCCTAAACCTTGGACACAAATCCTCATTGTTCCTATTTTTAAAAATGGGGATAAAAACATTCCCTCTAATTATAGGACCATTATGATTAGCCCAATTTTAGCCAAGCTTTATGGAATCATTTTGGAAAAGAAGATTAGCATTTGGCTAGAAAGCCACGGTAAAAGAGCTAAAGGCTAGGCCGGGTTTAGGAGATATCATTCAACTGTGGACCATCTTGTTACCTTTAGGATCATTGCAGAGGAGTTTTGCAATACTAAAACCAATCTTTTTTGTTGTTTTGTTGACTTTAGGAAAGCTTTTGACATGGTTCCTAGAAAAAACCTTTGGAATAGGTTGGAAGAGATAAAAGTGCCTCTCGAGTTGAGGGTTGTTGCAATAAGGATGTATGAGATAGTTATTGATAAGTTTAAAAACATTGAGGGTTGGTCAAAAGAGATTAACTGCAATATCGGAGTCAAACAAGGTGGTCCCTTGTCCCCTACCATGTTGGGCATATACATTAATAAATTAGAAGAATGTTTAGAAAAAGCAGGTTGTGTCAGCCCTACACTCACTGGTATAGTCATCAATCTTCTTCTTTATGTTGATGGTATCGTTCTTATGGCAAGGAGTCCCCATGATCTTGAAAACCAACTAAGAATCCTCAAGGATTTTTGCTCCAATATGGGTATGACTGTTAATACTGATAAGACTAAGGTCATGATTATTAAATCCAATAAGATCCCTTATGATACCTTTGTATATGACAACAACAACTTGGAGGAAGTGAATTCATACAAATATCTTGGAATTGATATTCACCACAAGATTAATTTGAATTATAGCATTGAGAAAAAGATTATTGGGGGATGGAAAGCTTATTATGGACTTGAAAACAATTGTAAATCAGAACTTTGGAGTTGGGATAAGAAGAAACTCCTCTTTGAGACTCTTGTTACACATATTATTCTTTATGGATGTGAAGTATGGGGCTGTAGTATCTCTCATGAATCCTGGAGAAAGATAGAGCAAATAGCCTATCCCATCCTCCTCGCAGAAACTAGCCTCTCCCCTATTAAGAGCATGGCTATGACTAGATACCTAATGTATAAGAACAAGTTAAACAACATGGAAGACAAGAGGCTACCTAAACTTGCTTCCAAATCAAGTCATAACCTCCATTGACTCAAGCGAGGATGGCATAAAGACGCCCAATCTTGGCTAAACTATTGGGGAATAATGGAAGAAACCATTTTGCAGAATAAAGATACTATTAAAAAAAAACGTCAAATCAAAATTTAAGGAAAAAAATGTGGCGTGATAAAGAGTTAGAGGAAAAAAAAAATTAAGGTATTGTAAAGATGTAATCAACCCTAATCTAGAAGATCAAAATTATCTATCTGTTTTTCCAAGTGTAAAGAAAAAAATAAGCATTGCTAAGATAAAAACAAATTCTCATGAGCTCCATAGTGAAACTGGGTGTTGGTCAATTCCTAAAATGCCATGGGATGAAAGAGTGTGTCACCTTTGTGACACTAAGAAGGTTAAAGATGAAAAGAACTTTCTCTTAGATTGTCCATCCTATACCCATATCAGATCTCATTTTCAAAATATTGATCACACTACCAACCTTCCTAACCTCTTAACTCAACAAAAGTATGGTGATCTTGGAAAGCTTCTCTTAATGTTTTTCGAGCATAGAAACAAAATTCTAGAAAATCACAAGTAATCACTTACCCTCATAAGATCCGATAGACCAATTAAGTTTTAGTGAACGTTAATCATCATCATCATCATCATATAAACTTGATATAAAATTATTTTATTTAAAGATTATTGACATTAAAATATTTTGTAAATGATATTATCAACTTTTGTTGAACTAAAATAATGTACATATCTCCATTTTTATTCCACAATAAAAATTTGTCCCTTGTAACATAATAAGCAAGTTGTAACATTATAAACAATGATGGGTGATAGGGAGGGACTAGTTAACCAATATCCTTGGGAATGTTTTGAGGTAGAGCGAACAAATCAAAGAATTGTTTCTTTTGCAAAACATATAAATTACCAAAGCATCACACAAAGATATTCGTTGTATGAAATGAGTTAAGTAACATCGTGGGAAAGCTTGGCGCATAAAGAGCGCAAATTCAAAGTAGAGAATTATTCTTTTGCACTCTCGACGAATGTTTTCAAATATATTAGCCAAGCTTGGCGTTGAGTTAAAGAAAGTGAATTAAAGTCATGAATTCTATTCTCCTACAAGTCTTCTCTCGCAACGAATATTCTTATGGTTAGTCTTTTACAAAATGTGTTTATTTTAATTTTTTTTAAATTGAAAAATATTTTTGCAATTATTAAAGTAATTTTTCTTTTCTTTATTTTCATTAGGTTTTATGGAGAATGAAACTAGATATTTATTAAAATACAAAAAAATTAAAAACAAATTTATAATTGATTGTGATTGGCTAGTTTGGAGGCTAAATTATCACATTATATGTAGTGTGAAACTAACAATATTATGTATAACCGTCCAAATCATTGCATTCAATGCAAATCAATGTAGTCGATTCATTTCTCTATAGTTGATGTTATGAGTCTTTACCTTTGATTCTGTACCTCATTGCCAAAGGGAGAGGGCAAGGAAATAAGGCCGCCTCACCACCAAAGGGA
Organism: Picea engelmannii; assembly: GCA_009831015.1. Taxonomy (NCBI): domain Eukaryota; kingdom Viridiplantae; phylum Streptophyta; class Pinopsida; order Pinales; family Pinaceae; genus Picea; species Picea engelmannii. The sequence continues at coordinate 145,311 of ML795076.1, read as the reverse complement.
GGAGGTAAGGAAATAAGGAAGGCTCGCCTACTAAACAAAGATACCCAGATACTAAACCAAGATACGTAGATACCCTGAGAGGAGCGGAGAGGTTGGCATAGGAGTATCCATGATACCCAGATACTAAACAAAAATACGTAGATACCCTGAGAGGAGCGGAGAGGTTGGCATAGGAGTATCCATGGTCAATTCTTGTTGGGCTTTAGGATTGCTCGCAAAAACACCGCAATGGATATTAGATAAAAAAGTTATAGTATATTTGAGTTTATTATGTAAGTTATTGCATGCTAGTACTAGAGTCAATTACACATACTACAACGCTATCAAAGTGGTTTATTCCTACAAGAGAAGCATACACAGGGGCAGGAGAAGCAATTGCTTTTGCTTTTGTCAATCTAGCCATTGATTAAGTACATGAACATATCTAACATAGTGAAGGTGGCTATTGCAAAGGTAATGGTTAGTTCAATGCATAGGGTGCAACACATTACAAAGAATTTTCTTGCGAGAACTGGCTTGATAAGCGCAAATGAAAATATGGACACATGAAGTGTCCTTTTTTTTCCTTTGAAATTCACAATGGGCCAAGTCCCTTAACAAAATATGGAGTGAAATATACCAACACGTGCATGTAAATGGAGTTGAAGTTCATTAATGGACTTGCAAAGATCATGCACCCTAAACCCTAAGCAAAGAGGCTTTTGATGCTTTAACAACATCAAATAGTAGGGCTAAACTAGTTCAAAAATAACATAAAACATATGCATGACTTGGCAATCTCTTAATATGGTGGTGTGAAACATAGAGGAGAGATACTAGCCATGATTTCACAAAATAAACAAACAATGTAGATGTTATCCGGCAACAAGCAATAATCCAAAAACGGTTGTAGAGTTACCTCTAAAAGATGCGCATAGAATGCTAGAAGTGAAAAATCATTCACAACCACATAAAAACAATTCACAACTATTTTTAGAGCTAGAAGTCCAAAATCGTTCTCAACCACCAAGTAACATTTCAGAACTGTTCTTGGAGCCACATTCCAATGGTGGTTAGACTATGGTAGCCCACGCAATTATTTTCTACTAGGTAAGAGGATTGCATGGATGGCAAGAAGGATGGAAACAAGTGGGGGCAGGGTAAATCTTCTAGAAATGAGGTGGATGAGCGATTATTTTGAAAGGAAAATAGAAACAAAAAATTATCCATGAGTGGAGCTATGGATAATTATTCTCCTATTGTTCTTCTATGTTCAAAATCCGCTTCTCCCTATTTGACTTATGCCCGGATTCCCCTGAGTTCCAATACCCTTCTGCTTAGTAGGTAGTCTCCGCAAGGAATAGACAAAGCGGTTTCTTATCCTATTTATTGATTATTGTTTCTTAAGAAGATCATGCATCTAGGCCTTTTCTTTGTTGTGTTTTCTATCTTCCAATCTAGATAAGTACATTTATGTGTCAAAGGAGGGAAAACGTGATGACACTGCATCCACTATGTTGTAGTGGATTTCTACATGTTGTGGATCCCCACATGTCTTGAATAATCCTGGTAAATAGTTTTTTTTGTCATGCTTCCTACTATCATTAGAAGAGCTTCTTGGAAGGGAACCCACCCTCCAAGTGGCCACCATTGGTCATGTCATTAATAGTTGGAATGTATATGCATTTAAGGATTCCATATGTATTCCTACGGAGTGAATAAATTTTGACGTGACAGACATGGAGTCACTATGGAAAAAATTATAATATATTTTATTATGATTTTGATAAAATTAAATTAAATATTTACACCGAAAGGTGTATATCTATTGGAGATGGGCACAATTAATGATCTTTTAATCTTAAATTTTAATGGTTATGCATTGAAGATGCTGGCATATTCTTAGTCGTCCTCCAAAATCAATGAGTCAAATTTATTGTTGGTAACTTCTTTGTATTTATAAATGCATCCATTAACCTGTTTACTTTTTAACATTTACCTAATCATATTAAGAAATTACTGTAACATCATATGATTGCCAAGTTTAAATGATTAACTTTTGGAATTCTTCAACTGTACGGGAATTTCATTATCTACCTCAATTATCAACGTGTTTCCTTTCTCATTCTCTACCTCATTCTGTCTTTAAACGTTCACCAGCCACTAACTCACGACTGTGCTAGTTATGAAACTTATGATCAATTAATACTTTGAGGCCATTATTAATTTAGTCGGAGTGATTCAAAGCATCACAGGAGTCCTTCAAATGTAAGTGGGCCTGAGAAGATTCATCCTCAACACATGCGAATAGGTTTGACAAATTTATAGTGAGAAGCACATCTTTGCATCACATTAAACCAAGCATTCGAGCGTATTGTTTGTCCCCTGAAGAATACCGCCGGGTAAGTTATTTGCATGACTAGTATTGTAATATTTTTTAAAGACCCTAATTTTGAACAATTGCTGGTAATTAGAACGAACCCTAGAGACTAATAAATTGTTGGTATGTTTTAATGTGATTTATACGAGTTAAAGTATTATATTATATTCATATTTCTATGATCGTACTGATGGAATTTCTGGTACAAAATGGTAGGTCGATAAATAAGAGAAATTATAAATAAATATTATCAAATTAAAAACGTAAGAAATAGTGTTTAGTTGAGATTTTTAAAAACCTGGTTCAAATAGAGAGGAAACATTTTGCAGTGCACATTGTGATTAGATTCAGTAATTCAAAGCTAATTTCGAAATCTGGCACCTAAAATCTACCTTAGTATCCCCACATTTGTGCCTTATGTGCTAGCTTGTCCTTCTGTAGTAGTTGGTCTACTTCCAATAATTGATCTACTTAAGTATAGCGATCGAGAACTAATCCCAGTAGTTAAAGTTTCACTTGTTGGTCCAGAATGACGACTAGAACCCAATTCAGCTGCAAGCCTATCAATAATCTTTGTAAGTTTACAAACTACTACAAGCATATCGGTGATCTCTGTAAGTTTAAAAACAATTGCAGTCACATGTGCTAGTGGCAAATGATTCTTACAATATATAAATGTTTTGCATCGTGTAATCCTCAACATTTTTGACAACTGGTTACTTATTAATATTGTTCGTAATAAGATAAAGGATTAAAACCTTTCAAAAATAATTCGCTCAAGAGATTGATTGCACCACTTATTCTCTACAACAATGTACTCTACATGTGTTGCATGAGTGTATGGAATAGGATTTCTCTTTGTAAATGTAAGTTTTTCCAGTTAGATATAATGTTGAGAATGTTTTTGGATACAAATTGTGTATCTTGTTTTGAAATGTTCAATGTTTCGGGTGGACACTCCACCCATCATCAGGGACAACAAAAAATATCAAATGTAGGAAAAATGGTTTAGTAGTATGTATTAAATAGGAGGGAGTAAACGTCTCATATGGGGTGCCACTTAGAAAATGGAGGTTGTTAGCACTCGGTAATTTCTTTGGGTTGTATCAAAGAAAGCCCCCCGAGGTAACTGTTTCAACCAACTTTATATTGTATTCTTACCTATACAACCAGAGTGGGCTCTCTCATATGTCTAATGACTAGTAATAACTCAAATATTTCATCAATGAATGCACAGAGTTCATATTCTGCATTAGGACAAGTTTATTTTTGTTTCAAAAGGGATGGTACGAAAAGCAAGAGAGAAAGGACCATTGGGAAACAGAGTCAATTTAAGAAGACGATAGAAACAAATGACTTAGTGACTGAACTTGAGAGGATAAAGGATAAATAAGCAACAGTCTTCAATTAAACATCATTGTCTGTGGGGAGAGAAAAACACATGAAGAAACTCGGAGCACCGCTAAGGATGAATTCAGAGTTAACTTAGAAAAAAACAGATTCTCTGAATGGCGTGAATCCCAGGGCACTGCGCAACGAATCCCAGGGCACTGCGCAACGAATCCCATGTTCAAAATTACATTTCTATTCAAAAAGAAAATAGATATGAATAAAGAATACATGAAGTATGTATGCCAAGAAATAATACAATACATCAAACTGCCACAGTTAGAATCTTTTCATCAAAGCTTCAGGACTTTTGCATTAAGTTTCAGTCGAATTCAAAGCTACATTCAATAGTCATTGTCTACATTGTTTTTACCAACCAACCCCTCTCTACTCTTGTACCATGAAATATATATCACTATAGTTCCTTTACATCTCACCACTTCGAACTCTAACCCCTTTCCCAAAATATAAACCATTACAAACAACAATGACACGTTTTAACTTATTCCCTGCTTTTCAGAAGGTGAAATTATGAACAATAGGCTTCAAAATGTCACTTTTAATTATCAAAATGTAATAGCTTCATAAAATATGAGAACGTTTTTTGTATTTAAGATCGTGCTAAAGAAAAACCTCTCTCGGTTTCTTGAAATTCGTCTCCAGGTGGCCGAAATACATCTCGCAAAAACATGTCTCGAACAACAAATCACGAAAACTGAAAAATAGGGCTCAAATATTCCTTCGAATCTCCCAATCCGTCACACATTTTTCAAATATGAGAGAGTTTTTTATTATCTTGTTATTCCTCGACAAAAACCTCTCGAGAATTTTCAAAATTCCTTTCCAGTTGGTAAGAAATTGATCTTGAAGTTGACCACTAAACCAGTAATTTGCGGAGTGCGACCTATAGCATGTGCGCAGGAAAATCCACTGCGTGACAACCCACTTCGCGATGAAATCCACTGCGCGATGAAATCCTCTGCGCGACAACATCCCATGCGTGACAACCCACTACGCGATGAAATCCACTACAGAACGAAAGCCACTGCATGATGAAATCATTTGCGCGACAACATCCTATGCACGATGAAATCCACTGCGCGATGAAATCCCCTGCGTGATGAAATCCTCTGCATGACAACATCCTATGCGCGACGAAATCCACTACGCGACGAAATCCACTGCGCGATGAAATCCACCGCGTGACGAAATCCACTGCGTGACATAATACTTTGTGTGATGAAGTGCTCTACGCAACGCGTAGTTGCAAATGGAAATGAAAAGATTCCTTTTGAAACGGACCCTTGGAGATGTTAGATGATTCTAGGCATAAAAACAATATGGGTGATAATAGGCATGACTTTGCAAATTGTTGACAAACCTCTAACCTTAGCTATGAAAATCATGGTGTTAATAGTTAGCTCCAACGGGGATGATATCGTCCCTGTGAGGTAGCAATGAAAATTATACCAGATGCCTATCCATTGGGATAATCTCAAACTAAACTTTCCAACTGTAACTTGTAACCTGCATTTGCTAAAAACCCAAAGCTGTATATGCTCCAAACTAAAATCTGAAACTAAGCTGAAAATGAAAACTGTAGATTGCTAAAATAAATGTTCATAGTACCATACTTATTCGCACACTCCTATCTACTCTAAAAATGTTGAAATGAATACTCAATCAAGTGATGTTAAAGTGTCAATGCAGCCAATCAAGCAATTGGCTTCCCAATTTTCCTCTGCTCATATTTTTCTTAAGAAGACAGACAAATGTAAAAGTTGGCAGCTGAAAACAAAAATTGAATACAAAATATGAGCTTATGAATGAAACAAATTCCTCCTTCACTGATTATTGTAGTAGGATGGCTACATGATCTTGAAAACCATGAAAAATCATTTCTTCTTGATGAACAAAAACAGAAAGAAAAACCTATTTCATAAGTGTTTGTTGTTTTTGCTCTATTTCTTCTGTTCTGAGAACATTTTCAAATGAAATGGAAGCAATAGGTTTTTCTATTCTTCCATGCATATCAACAAAAACATTCATACATCCTTGAACATCTTCAAATATTACAACCATATTATGTGTATCAAGGCTATCCTCTTGTTCATCAAACAATTCTGGTTTGGTTTTATTAACCTTCTGGAAATTTTCTTGAGGGATGACATTTTAACTTTCAAATGAATGAATGGAAATAAGTTCCTGCTCATAATATTCTTGAAAATGCGAACAACTAACAACATGCACTATTTCACAGTCTACTGTTCCCATGGATGCATTTTCAAAACCATGATTTTCAAAGGGATCAAATAAAACAACTGCCCCTTCATTATATTTATGTATTTCTGATTGAAAAGTGGCATACATTGTTTTGTTGCTTTCTTGAAACTCTATGTCAGTTGTTTTTTCACTACTTGAAGTCTCCATAAATGCAGTTTCAAAATCCTCATCCATGTCTAGGCCACTTACAACTTGAACAACGCATCATTCACAGGGGAAGAAAGACAATTTTGAAACACTTTGTCTTGCTGGAAATCTTGTTGAATATCTTCATCAAGTTCAGGAGAAGGAAAGTGACTTTTAGCAACAATTTCTTGATCAACTTCATCTTCAACCAAAGGAGGGGATACTATTTGTTGTTGGGATGAATATTCATAAAAGGCTTCTATGATTTCACCATTCATACACTCTTCATCACCAAAAACATTTTCAACGTACTTAATGAAATGTTCAAAAAATTCAAAACAATCTTCAAACACCATGAATGAAGGATTGGATTCTCCATAATTCTTAAAGAATGTTATATGGAAATATTTAAGAGAGTATAAGCTGCGTTGTTTTAAACCTTTATACCATAATCTTTCTTTCCCATCTAGAGTAGCCATACAAATTTTCATCAAACAATCCTCATGAAATTCAACCCCAACCTTACATATGTGCATGTGAAATCTAATCAAGTGCAAGGCAACACCATTTGCTTTCCCATCTTCGAGCTGAGGAAAATATTTTTGCCTGTTTATGTGAGGAATACGATTTGGAAAGCCAAGAATATGAGAGCGATTTATTGGAGAATACCTTGCAGATCTGTAATCCTTCTTGAAGCAGTGGAGTCATCAACAAAATCTTTAGGCTACTGAATCTTTAGACAGTGGAGTCGCCATGAAAATTTTGAATTCTAGATTCTTGAAAATGGAGTCTGCAGGTGAATGATGTATAACCTTTCTGTGTCTGAATACTTTTCACCATCAATACCCAGATCTGAACTTTGTCGTTTCTCCCAGGGAAGATTTCACCTTCGCTCCCCAACAACGGCGCCAAAATGTTAGCAATCAGAAATTTCTTTGGGTTGTATCAAAGAAAGCCCCAAGGTAACTGTTTCAACCAACTTTAGATTGTATTCTGAACTATACAACCAGAGAGGGCTCTCTCATATGTCTAACGACTAGTAATAACTCAAATATTGCATCAATAAATGCACAGAGGCCAGATTCTACAATAGGACAAGTTTTTCTTTTTTTTTAAAGGGATGGTAGGACAAGCAAGAGAGAAAGTACCATTGGGTAATGGATTCAATGTAAGAAGACAATAGAAACAAACGACTTAGTGACTGAACTTGAGAGGATAAAGGATAAATAAGCAACAATCTTCAGTTAAAAATCATTGTGTGTGGAGAGAGAAAAACACATGAAGCAACCCGGAGCATTGCTAAGGATGAATTCAAAGTTAACTTAGAGGAAAACGGTTTGTTTGAATGGAACGAATCTTGGGGCATTGTGCAACAAATCCCAGGTTCAAAATTACATTCCTATTCAGACATAAAATAGATCTGAATATAGAATACATGAAGTACGTACGCAGAGAAATAATACAATACATCAAACAACCATAGTTATAATCTTTTCTTCAAAGCTTCAAGACTTTTTCATTAAGTTTCAGTCAAATTCAGAGCTACATTCAATAGTCATTGTCTACATTGTTTTTACCAACCAACCCCTCTATACTCTTGTACCATGAATTATATATCACTATAGGTCCTTTACATATCACCACTTCGAACTCCAATCCCTTTCCCAAAGTAGAAACCATTATAAACAACAATGACACATTTTAACTGATTTCGTGCTTTTCAGGAGGTGAAATTATGAACAATAGCCTTCAAAATTCCACTTTTAATTCTCAAACTATAATAGATGTGTAAAATATGAGAACGGTTTTTGTATATAATATCATTTTAAAGAAAAAACTCTCTAGATTTCTTGAAATTCGTCTCCATGTGGCCGAAATACGTGTCGCAAAAACATGTCTCGGACAGGAAATCACGAAAACTGAAAAATACGGCTCAACGATTCCTTTGAATATCTCAATCCTTGACACATTTTGAAATTATGAGAGAATTTTTTTATTATTTGGTTTGTCATCAACAAAAACCTCTCGGGGATTTTCAAAATTCCTCTCCAGTTGGTCATAGATCAATCTTGAAGTTGACCACTAAACTAGTAATTTGCATAGTGTGACGTGTAGCCTGTGTGCAGGTAAATCCACTGCGCGATGAAATCCAATGCGTGATGAAATCCTTTGCACGACAACATCCTATGCGGGACAAAATCCCATGTGCGACAACCCACTACACGATGAAATCCAATGCGCGATGAAATCCACTACGTGATGAAATCCACTACGCAATGAAATCCTCTACGCGACAACATCCTATGCACGATGAAATCCACTGCATGATGAAATCCACTACGTGAAGAAATCCATTACGCAATGAAGTCCATTGCGTGATGAAATCCACTGTGCGACAGAATCCTTTGCGCAGTGAAGCGCTTTGCATAGCGCATAGAAAATTTTGGAATGTGCAGTTGCAAATGGAAATGGAATTAATAAATTAAAAGATTCCTTTTTAAACTAACCCTTGAAGATGTTAGATGATTCCAAGCATAAAAACAATATGGGTGCTAACAAACATGACTTTGAAAATTGTTGACAAACCTCTAACCTTATCTATGAAAATCATGGTGCTAACAGAGGCCACGCAACCCACCTAGGACTCCAACCATAAATATGGCCATCTGTCACCCTTCACCTAGGTCTTGAATGGAGGGATACCTTAATTATCTACACAGGAAGGGAGGAAAAATCCCTCAAGTCTAGTTAATGGTGGTTCTGAGGATTAATTGTAGGGGACAGGTGAGTACAATGGTCATGTCCACCTCGACGTTATCTCTCCAACCTGGCCCTGGCTGGAATTATTTCTCCTTTGAACTCCGCCACCCTTCTCGCTTTGAGAACTGGACTATTATACAATGGGTTCTCCTGGCAGTAATTGAAAGTATTTTTAGCTCTCCTGGATAGCCATGTTGAGGTAGAGAGGTAAGTCGAGGCACAAACCTTCCTGGTATAGCTACGCTTCCTGGAACAGATGCATCCAATAGATGGAAAGGTCCATGTCCATTTCTAGGACTCAACGCATGGAGAATCCATGAACTCCACCGATGCCCTACTTCGAGGAAGAATTTTTGGAGGAACCCATCCAGGTTCCACCAGAATCCCTCCTCTTCGCAGTCCCAAATGATTTATAGTTTCCTAGCATCAACAAATCCAGTACAAGCACTTAGGCTTCCATGGAAGGTGCCACATGCATACTCAAGGAAGAATTCCCAGAGGAATTCCTCCACAAGGCTCCAAGTGTTTCACTCCAGGAAAACACCAACAAAGCTGAAGAAGAGGTTGAGGTGGTCAAGGAAGGAGCCACTGACACCAAGCGGGAGAACCACCCCATCTTGGCACCTCCACCACAAAATGTAATTCTAGAGTTCAAACCAACTCCCCCTAGTCCCTTCTTCCCGGAGCAGTTGGATCTCATCTTCGATGTTAGGATCCACATGGCGGGCCAGCTTCATGAGGACAACCTTATTAGCAAGAAGATTGACATGCTCTTCGACGCATTCTCGAATGCACCAGCCAAGCAATAGTGCCCAACCTATGTGCAACCCTTTGTTCTATAGTCCAATGACGAAACTCTCCTTGGAGCTTCAGACAACAGACCCCCAGGTGCCAATGCTTAGTTTCTTGTTCTTTGATACCAGTACTCTCCATAATTCTTGTCCATCCTACTATACTGGGATTGTGCATAATTCCTATCTAGTTTTCTTTTTTCAGCATTTGTTAGCTTGTTTTAGCTTCCTAAGACAGAATTGTAAGGACAAACATCATCCACATGCTCTAGTTTCTAATTGGAAGGGAAAGTGGTAGATGATTTTTTTGGCTGAAATTATAATAGGCGGCCACCTGTTTCGGTTTCCACTAATTTGGAAGAATAGGTGGCAGGTTGATGACATGTGTCTTTTTTGTATAGTGATAGAAAAGTAAAAGGAATTACCCCCTTTTTTATTTACAGAAAAAAAAAAAAGAGGGACTAAACATGAGTGTTGAGATAAGAAAAATGAAAATAATCAAGATGTTTGTTAAGTGAAAATAATTAAAATGTCCTTTAAGAATGTAAAGGTGAAAAATATTTTTATAAAGTAGTCAGTAAGGAGAAATGGATGTGTGTAACGAACCTTCTCGTTACGTCAACCGTTCGAGTGATAGGTGCAAATTTTTTGTTTTGTTTTTGGGTGCGAAGGTGTGTGCGCGTGTGTGGAGGTAACAACATACCTGACTCTACGTCGCCACTCGACGACCAACAAGACTCAACACGAGGTTCAGCACCAGAACGCTGAACGCCTAAACGAGACCCATCACCACACAACCAAAGGCAGAGGTGCGCAACGCAGGCACCCAG
>ML795076.1:106007-128000 GCA_009831015.1 Picea engelmannii | reverse complement strand
TTTACTCCATATGTGAGCACGGTTGGCAAGCTATCGTCAGCCTGCATCATCAACCATCATATCAGATCATGTCAGCAACATATCATATAATCAATAGTACATCATCAAAATGAAACAATATCATCATATATGAAACAACTCAAATACCCCACTCCCTGACTCAATCCGGAGTCCAAGGGAGTTCCATCGATGCCTCTGCATCCTCCAGGTCTGACACCCTGCACACTCAAAGAAACTGAGTCAGCAACACCTGTCTACACCAAGGTAGTAAAAACATCCTGTCATATAACTCAATGCATCATAATGAAAGAAAAGTTTGATCATATAAATCCAGATCACTTGCGAGCAAGTGTCCTCAAAGAATAAGTTAGGTAAGTGTGCCAGAGCGGGATGTTACAATGTGTATGAACAATCATAATAATTAATAATATTTAACAATCATAATAATTAATAATATTTAATGCTGAGCTATTTGGGGGTGAGTGTTTAAGTTTCAATTAATAAATTAATAATGACAATGTATTGTAATAATATAAATTAATAATGTATTAAAGGGTTGGGATACAATAATGTATTAAGGTAATGTAGTAGGATACATTATTATTCATAAGAAGGGTAAGATAAATAGAGGGAAAATAAAGAACTTATAGAATAAAAGATGAAAAATTTGTGTGAAGAAAGGATATAAGGAGAAAAAATTAAAATATGAAAGGTATTCTATTGTGATGATATAATATAATGAAGTATTAATGTAATGTATTATTATTATTATTATTGTTGTTGTTGTTGTTGTTGTTGTTGTTGTTGTTGTTGTTGTTGTTGTAATACATTATTATATTCTATTTTCTTAACATAGTGATGAGAACTAAACGATAAAAAATAATAAATATACATGATTATATGTTGAGGAAAAAGAAGAAAAAGACATCAAGGGACAAATAGAATATAATATGAGTTATAATGTATATAGACCTGAAATGATCAAGTGAGAGATATGAATTATAATGCATATAGACCTAAAATCATCGAGAGAGAGGCTAAAGAGAAGTAAGGGATTAATTTATAGAGGATTGAGGGCAGGAGAGGGGGGGAAACAAAAGGATATCAAGTTAAATGGAATAATTCACACAGTACCGAGGAACCAAATTCAATAAAAAAGGAGAGGAAGGGGGAAGTATAGAGGGAGACTCGAGGAGGGAAACCTAATGTTCAAGGTGGTGAATGGTGGATTTCCAGGAATGGATCAGTTTGTATCCATCTTTGCGATTGAAATTATTAGGATGTTTTTCTATTTCAAGATCTTCCCGAATGAGCCTAGAGGATTAGTGGGGAGTTGAGGATAGGATTTTGGTTTGGTTGAAGAAAATGAGATGTTTGGAATTGAATGATCATTTAAATCATCATTTCATGTTATATAATAATACAATTACCTTTCATATTCTATTTTTTTCCCCGTCTTCTATCATTTCTTCACAGAAATATTTACATATTTTATTCTATAAGTTCTTTCTTTTCCCTCTATTTATCTTACCCTTGTTATGATCATACCTTCATATAATAATGTACCCTACTACATTACCTTAATACATTATTATATCCCAACACTTTAATACATTATTAATTTCTATTATTATAATGCATTGTCATTATTAATTGAAACTTAAACACTCACATCCAATATTATTAATTATTATGATTGTTGATCCACATCCGTTTCTCCTCAACAACTTATTTATAAAAATATTTTTCACCATTACATTCTCAATGGACATCTTGGTTATTTTCACCTTTGCATTCTCAACAAACATCTTGATTATTTTAATTTTTCTTATCTCAACAATCATCTTTACTCCCTCTTATTCAATACATACTACAACACTCTTTTTCCTACATCTGAGTTTTTTGTTTGTCCCTGATGATGGGTGGAGTGTCCACCCAAAACGTTGGACATTTCGAAACCAGGTACATAGTTTGTATCCATAAATACTCTTAAAATTTTCTCTCTCTTTCTTTTGATATCATCAAGCAACTAAGAATAACAAGGATACATTTCCTAAACACCCTGGACTATAAATTATTATGACATAACATTCAATTGAAAATCGTGTGAGAATTCAATGTCTATCAAGTTCGAATATTAGACAATGCATCTATCTAGTATTGTTCCTTGCATTTCCCAACAAAATACTTGAAAAGTGATAAAGTTTAGACACAACACCAACAATGCAAAACAAAGATGAACAAATTGATTGGAGTTTCAATACCCATCTATGTATTAAATAGGTTACACAAAGTTCAAAGGATCCAATGGATCTCTACCACACGCTACAGTAAACATTAATAGAACTGAAGTCTAACTACGCTTAACAAGTTGATATGGTAGATAACTTTCCAAATAGGTGGAAAGATGTAGATTGTCTCTAAGACTCCCCATTAATATTAATTGTAATTCATCATCACTTACAATTCTCAAGTGGTTTTGGATGACCAAAAACATTCATGACGGGGAAATTGATTTACACTTCAAACACTCACTTGGGATTTCTTCATTATGAACTTCGTCCTAAAAATTTCATTTTAATACTTTTGTACCTGCACATTGATCATAGATGTCCATATAAAAAAATCCATCTGCCAAGATACATGGTTGTCGTTTGTTGTATGCGCTATTTTTGTAGGAATGCATTTCACCTACATGGTTTATCAAACACTAAACATACATTGGTCCCTCACACTCTGGATTAATATATCTTACATTCCCCATGTTAATCAAAGATTGAAATTATCTGATTCACCATCAAGCTTTGATACAAGTACACCTACCACCCTCGTACCTAACCTAGTGGTTCAATCCATATCTTGATGTCACAACCACTCTATGCATAAGAGGGATTCATGATACATGATTACATACTAATCTATATAAGCGTCAATCAACAAGGCTTCAAAACAATTGGGAATATTAGCTTTCCTACGGAAAGGATTTACATCTAGGACCAAAAACCTATGGGGTGTACAACCGAACATAAACCCCCTACAACACTATTTCAACATTTTGTATCAGGTACAACAATAATTCTATATGATTTTATAAATTCCCAACAAGCCCATTAGTTTTTTCAAATACATTATTATCACCCATGTAACCAATTTCACAATGACTCTATTCTTTAATGCAACAACTCCCTAGAAACAAATTTCGTTCATTTATTTCAAAACATTCGTGAGAAGCCACTAAATAACAAACAATAAAACTGAATAGCTTCTTATTCGATCTTTGCCTCTAGGAACAACACCAACAATCTCATCGTAGAGATAAAAGGTTCAAACCTTCTTCAAATAATATAATTGTTTATTGTTTATTTATCACCATACAATCGTTAATCTGTAGTGCCATCGTAGACATGTATTTCTACGTATTCATTCTGGAGTCTAGGGGAAATCCAAAGTGCCTCCACGTTCCTTCCTTCCTTTCGATCTTGTATATGAGGTTTGTGCTTCTTTTGAATGTGTTCCGCCACACTCCAAGATCCACCACCATGCCTACCACGTTTTTCATGGTTGACCTTTTCCACTAGTCACAATACTTCAAATCACTACCATTGAGGAAACTTGCTTATTGAAAATGTGGTTCTCATCCCCACAAATCAATGATCTTAACTTACGATTATTGCATCTTTTTTCAATTTGTTTGCACCAAATGTCTTCACCCATGGTCCCTTGTCTCTGTGATTCTCAGGCATAAAACCATGGAAATTTTTGCGCACCCAAATACTGCAAACTGTGATTACTTTCCCTTATGATTTAGCAATGCTAAACCTTGCAAAATGTGCTAACTTCAATGTTGTATGGGTGCCACCTATTAGATAGTTAAGTTGGATCACTACCATTAGTGGTTAGTGCTAGATAGTTAAGTTGGATCACTACTTATTAGTGGTTAGTGCTAGATAGTTAAGTTGGATCGCTACTTATTAGTGGTCCATAATAAATAAATGGTAGTTATAATAAAGGTTCATGTAGTGGAGAAGGTTCCATTGTGATTTGTAATTAATATGCTCCATATTCTAGTCAAATATAAATAAAGGAAGAACTCAACACTCTTGTGCACCAAGAAGGTTGTTGTTGGGTTATTTTGTTTTCTATTTTCTGTGTCTTGTTCATGTTTGTTCTCTACCTGTAGATTTGACATGGTATCAGAGAAGGATTGATTCAGATTGGGAGAGTGAGTAAGCCTCTTCATACTAAAGAGAATGAGTTGCTTACTTCGAGTCGAGGAGGAACCTGTTCCGACAAATAAGGAGGTTGTCGTGGGTGTAAAGAAGGATAAGTCATGGTTGTTGTAAGCAGTCAAGAATTGATGCAGACTCTTGTATTGACCAGAATGAGCTATAACACATGGATCTCTAATATGAGATTGTTTTTGAGTTGTCATGAGTTCTTAGATATGATCATAACTCCATTTACAGAGTTGGGTGATGAAGAAAGAGATCAGTTGAATAGAGAAGATTGAAGACTCTATAATAATATGTAGAAGAAAAGCTTAAAATAATTATGGTTGATAATGCAGGGGGTGGAAGCCTCAATATTTCCAAAGATTGAAGCTGCAAAGAGTGCCAAGCACGTCTGGGACATTCTTGCAAACATATATCAAGGAACAAAAAACTGAAGACTGTGAAGTTGCAGACCCTAGGAAGAAATTCTGAGACATTGTTCATGAATGATTCAAAGACAATTGATCAATTTATGACATGGGTCTAGCACATAGTGCATCAACTTCTTACCCAAGACAAAGAAATTTCATATTAGATTGTTGTGGAGAAAGTGTTGAGGAGTCTCCCTGAGAAATTTGACATGGTCGTGGCTGAAATCAAATAATCGAACTATTAATCACAATTTCAAATAGATCAAGTCATGGGATATCTTTTATGACATGAATCAAAACTTCAGAGAGGTCATACCTCACTAGAAACAACATTCCATGCTCAAGCCTCCATAAGAAAAGGATGAGGCCATGGTGGAAGAAACAGAGAAAGAGGAACATCCAAAGGAATATTTGGATCAGAGAGCATCGAAAAACCTCATACTGATGCAGATCAGTCACAAGCAAGCTCAAGAGGTCAAGGTAGAGGATGCAATAAAAATATATGGATCAACAAATAAAAGATCTAGTACTACTACTGTAGAAAATATGGACATTATGAGTTAGAATGTTGCAAGAAACAAGAAGATCAAGAGCAAGGAAATGTTCCAAAGGAGGAAAAGGAACCATAAACCCTATTCTTATCCTTCCATGCCACTACAGAGTACACTGATGCATATGTTTGGCTACTGGATAGTGGTTGCAGCAACCACGTGACGTGTAACAAAGCATTATTTTCTTCTTTGGATGATTCTGTCAAGAATAGAGTTATGTTAGGATATGATCACCTACTAAATGTTCAAGGAAAGGGTACAGTTTTCGTTCTTTCTAGAAAAAATGAGAAAAAGGATATTCATGATGTGTATTATGTCCAGGGTTTAAAACAAAATCTTATTAGCATAGGACAACTATCTCAAAATGGATACAATGTTGTTTTTCAGTGCTCTATTTGTGTTATCCATGACAAACTTCCCACTGATTGTATTATTGCTAAATTTCAAATGACCCCAAACCGTATGTATCCTATGAAGCTGAAAAATGTTGTTAGTATTGAGTCTTATACTATTTTCAAAATCGATGAGTCCTAGTTGTGGCATTACATATATGGCCACATGTCATTTGATAGTCTCAGTGAGTTGTACAAGAATTCTATGGTCCAAGGTCTCCCTACCATACAATCTCAGAATTAGTTGTGTGAAAATTGTTTCTTAAGAAAACATTGCAGAGATGATTTTCCCTCCTCTGCCACATACATAGCTAGTGCACCCTTAGAACTAGTTCATACAGATTTATGTGTTCCAGTACAAAAAAAAATCTATAGGGGGGAGTTATTCTTTTTTGACCTTCACTGATGATTTTAGTAGGATGTCATGGGTATATTTCATCAAGCATAAATATCAAACCCTTTCCAAGTTCAAAGAATTTAAATCTATGGCAGAAAAGTAGACAACAAGAAATTTGAAAGTGATCAGATCTGATAGAGGAGATGAATACGATTCAAATTCACTTTCAAAATATTGTAGGGAACAAGGCATCCAAAGGAAATTTACCACCAGATACACTCTGCATCAGAACGGAGTAGCAGAGCAAAAAAGACTACACCATTCTAAATATGGCAAGGAGCATGTTGAAGGGAAAACAATTTCCAAACCAGTATTGGGTTGAAGATGTTTCCTGTTCTGTTTATATCTTGAATAGAGTATCTGCAAAAAGTGTGAAGGACATGAGTCCCTGAGAAGAATGAACTGGTAGAAAATGAGATGTATCTCATTTCTGTGTATTTGGTTGTCTATCCTATGCACACATTCTTGCAGGGATGATTTTAGGGGCTAAATTTCGCTCATGGGATAATTTTCCATGGTTTTTCCCAACACCATATTCGCTATTCTAAAAATGATTTGCCCAAATTATATAGGATAAAATTATTTTACCTTAGAAATCGCCAAAATTTTATACAAAGTATATAAAATCCTTAGAAATTTGAATATTTTTACAAAAATATCGCCAAACATTTTATAGTTGGCATATGAAGGATTGTAATATTAAGCAAGGTTTCTACATTTTAAAATAAATTTTCATCCTTAAAATCATCGTTGCATTCTTGATCAGATCAGAAGAAAGTTGGAAACTAAAAGTGAGAAGTGTTTTTTATTGGCTACAGTGATCAGTGAAAAGCATATAGATTGTATAACCCAGTTACAAAGAAATTTTTTGTTAGAAGAGATATTCAGTTTCGAGAAGACAAAAGTTGGGATGACAAAATGGTTGGTAGTTTCTTTCCATCAGAAAAAATAAAAGAACAAGTAGCAGAAAAACAATCCCCATCTCCCATAACTCTCATATTGATAAAACTAGCATCTCATGATTCCACAGAAGAGAGAGGACAACGAGAAAGAGATCCTTGTTCAAGTAGTGATTCAAATCCTACAATTGCATCTTTAAAAATGTAGAAAACATAAAATTTGAAAGAAATATATGAGCACACCAGACCACTAGATATGGATGCACTTTATGCATTTGTGTCATATCAGCCATAATCCTTTGAAGATGAAATCAAGGAAGAATCTTGGGTAAAATCCATGGATGAAGAAATATAAGTCATTGAGAAAAATGACTCTTGGGATTTGGTGGAACTTCGAGAAGGTAAAAAAAAGTATTGATGTTAAATGGGTATATAGGTCAAAATTTAATGAAAAAGGAGAACTGGAGAAACACAAGGCTGGGTTATTAGCAAGAGGTTTTGTACAACGGTTTGGAGTAGATTATGGAGAAACATATGCACCTGTAGCAAGTCTTGACATAGTTAGAGTAGTGTTAGTTGTAGCATCACATAACAGTTGGCTAGTTTATCAAATGGATGTGAAATCCTCTTTTCTAAATGGAATTCTGAGTGAAGAAGTTCATGTGAATCATCCCCCAAGTTATGAATTTTTTGGAAAAGAGCACAAGGTGCACAAACTTAAGAAGGAATTATACATTTTGAAGAAAGCACCAAGATCCTGGTACAGTCATATAGATACATATCTTCTCAGAAATGGCTTCAATAGAAGCCAAAATGAGCCAACATTATACATCAAGAAGGATCAACAAGGTAAAATATTGATTGTTTGTTTGTATGTAGATGATATGATATTTACTAGAAATCTGGCCATAGATGAATTCAAAGTAGTAATGAAGAAGGAATTTGAAATGACTGATTTAGGATTAATGAAGTATTTTCATGGGATTGAGAAAAATCAACTGAAATCTGGAATTTTTATAAGTCAGACAAAGTATGCATTAGAAATGTTCAAAATATTCAAGATGATTAAATGAAAGGTTTCCACTACACCAGTTGCAACAGGAACTAAGCTTAGCAAAGATGATCGAGAACCTTCCATAAATCCTACATTGTATAAAAGTCTAGTGGGAAGTCTCATGTATCTTATTGCCACTAGGCTAGACATCATGTTTGTTGTAAGTCTCATCTCAAGGTTCATGGAATCCCCAAAGGATTCTCATTGGAAAGAAGGTAAAAGAATTTTAAAGTGTTGCAAGAACAACAAATTATGGGCTATGGTATACACCCACCAAACATAGTTCATTGATTGGTTACACTGATATTGATGATAGAAAAAACACTTGTTATGCATTTAAACATGGAGAAAATATGATTGCTTGGGAATCAAGAAAAAAACCTATTGTTACTTTATCCTCAACGGAAGAAGAATATGTTGCGGAGCCTACTCAAATCTATTGTGACTTAAGATCAATTGGATGACATTCTTACTAAGCCTTTAGCAACAAATAGTTTTGTATCTCTCATATCTCAGCTAGGTATTATTAGTTTTGCCCATGTTTGTAATGCTCCAACTTAATGGGGTGTGTTAGATAGTTAAGTTGGATCACTACCATTAGTGGTTAGTATTAGATAGTTATGTTAGATTAGTACTTATTAGTGGCTCATAATAAACAAATAGTAGTTATAATAAAGGTTGATATAATGGAGAAGGTTCCATTGTGCTTTGTAATTAATATGCTCCATATTTTTTCAGCCAAATATAAATAAAGGAAGAACTCAACACTCTTGTGCACAACAGAGGTTGTTGTTGGGTTATTTTGTTTTTTATTTTTTTATTTGTCTTGTTCATGTTTGTTCTCTACAGTTGATTTGACACCACGGGCTTTGTTCTCTGACTGTAGATTTGAGACCACGGGCCTGGAATCATCAATATGGTTCTGTCCCTGCTCTCTTCAGCACACAGAGAGTCGACTCTTAAAAACTGAGAAAATAAATCTCAATAATAGTGAGGCCACAAGGGAACATCACAAGTGAGTCTACGCTCACACAATCTATTATGTTAATTTGATAAATTGCTTACAATTATATAGGCTAGGATAGCCCCTAACAGTTTCCTGAATATGTGGATTTGAAAACCACTTCAACAAAAATCTTGCGTACAATTTTAACCATTTGCTAACTATGGCATTTCGCCATTATTATCTAACACTCCCCTTTATTGGAGAAATGGATTTAATACAATAAAATTGCATAACATGCCTACTGGTCTTAGTCTCAGCTAGGCTTACAAACATAACAAAGGACAATTCAAACAAAACCTTAAAATTAGTTTCAACTACATGTATGAGCGATTTTTTCTCTTCTTCCTTTTCCAGATTCTGAAACCTATGTGCATTTTCAATTTAAGTCTTCCATGTTTGCTAACAATTCCATGTTTCAGCTTCTTATCCTTCATATTCTTGTTGGTGTTTATCATCAATCTGAAAATTATTTCGGAGTGTCTATGTTTGCCCTCTTCAACTTTTTCTTCGAAAATCTGTTTGGATGTGAACTGCAACCACATATCATTCTGTGTTGTTTGCTCTTTACTATTGAGATTTTGATCATCAATTTGTTGAAACATGAGTTCATAATAAAATTTGATTTCTTCAAGGCTCCACTTCATAAAAAATTCTTCAATTTCAGCATCTTCTTCTCCAATATCCATTGAGTTTTCATCATAAATTGAATCAATATTTTCTTCGTCAATTTCTTCATTTTCTTTCACGTTTTCTTTGTAATCAGTCACTACTGAAAATGAATTATTGTCTTGTAGACCTGCACACTCAAAAACATTGTTACAATCATATGAAAAATCATAGGAAGAACCATACTGGTTCTTTTCATTTTTCTCCTCTAAGAGAGTTTTCCTTGCCTCTCATGTTGCATAATAATCTTCATTTTCAGCTTCAACTGTTGTCCCAACTGGTTGTTTCAGGTATTCAACCTCTTTACCATGCTCTATCACTACAAACAGGTTGTCTTTCACTTGGTTTGTGTATGCAAATGAGCTTCTCTTCTCACCAAACAATAGCTCATTAATAAGATGTTTCTCATGCAATAGATTTGACCACTCTTCATGAGATGAATAGTTTTCATCAAATTTGACTTCATATGTCTTTGTTTCAAAGAGACTTTCTTCCATAAGACTTTCATTCTCATGGGTTGTTTTACACTTGCCTTTATTAGCTACAAACACACTTTCATCATCAATCATTGCAATTTCAATGCTATCATTTTCAGTCTCTATTTCAGCTACAAAGTTTTCAACACAATCATCATTTTCATCATCAATATCTTTATGAACTTCAACATCTTCGCTCCACTTCTTCATTTCAAGAATATCCCAAAATATTTTGGGGCTACTTACTTCACCAAATTCAAGCAAAACACTAGAAAATATGTTTTCATCCACTGCTGATATAATAAGTTGTAATGCTATTTCACCTCTTCTCTTATCATAGAAATTGACACTATCTTCCTGATCATAATGCAGTAAATCTACTAACCATAGCAATTTTTTATTTTAGTTGCCCAAGGTTCATAATCTATACCTGAGAAGAAGGGCAGATTTGGCATCACTATTTCATATAATTCATCAAATTCTTCATTCATATCTAGCTCAACATTCTGCTCCACAAACATGGGTTCTTCAGCTGGAAACACATCATACTGATATGCAGAATATAATAACTCTTCATGTTGATTCTTTCTCCTCATCTGTTTCATCTCTCTCTGGAGTCATTTCAAACTCCTTTGTTGACCCATGACAGCTTCACTTTCTACTGGATGCAATCATGGATCTGCCTCCACCAGAAACTCTTCCCTTGTCTTTTACATTCATGAACTTCTACGCATCTAGAGTGATAAAAAACAACTCCTTAGCCTTCAATCAACAATTCACCTTACGATACCTGTACCTTCTCCACAATGGAAAATTGCTATAGGTATCGATGGCGTCTTGCAAACCTGGCTAGCTTCCACTCCATGCAGTTGGATCCCTTGTTGGTGAGTATCTCTTCCAGGTAGCTATAAGGTTTGTGCGTGAGATGAGTAGAAAAATCCGTGCAAATGAGATTCTTCTATCTTTCCGATGGTACTCCAAACCAATTTTCACAAAGGCATAATCTTGAAGAGACAGGGCAGATAGTTTAAACATAAACCTTATGATCTCGAACAAGCGTCTAAGGGCCATGCATACCCAAAGGGGGCATGATCTTGAATGTTAAACCAAGTGACCTGTAGGAGATATCGCAGGAAAAAAACTTATGTACGCATACATCTTCTATGCAAAGATTTGTGATATTGCTAAATCTGGTGGGTGAAAATATCGGTACAAGGAGGAGTGCAGAAAGCATTGTTCACTAGTAGCGGTGGAAATTACCTAGTAACGATGTCTGTGGCGGTGGCGGCTCATTGGAGATGTCATCTTTGCAAATCTTCACCTGCAGATCCAATTGAAAGGAATAGATGGGATTGATGGTCCACTATACGGAGGAACTGGATGCATTCACTGTTGGGATGCGAAATTGAACAATCGCATACATCGTCTGCTTCTAAAGCTCAAGCGAGTCCATCGAAGAGTCTCACCAATCATGAGCAACAACAGGCAATTCTCAAGAAACTTCAATTTTGGAGATCTCACCAATCATGAGCAGTGATTTCAGTTGAAAATCTCCTCCCGCTGGCAATTACTCAAAAATATAGTGGAGAATTATGATGGTAGTTGTATATAACAATCACACCAACGCAGATACCCTTAGATCACACACAACATGCCTATGGCACCCTCACACATAATGATTAAAGGAGCCCGAGGGAAAACAACATCGAACAACCCTCCTTCTAGCATCAAGGGACAGAGACAGCAAACAACCCTCCTTCTAGCGCCAAGGGACAACGGACAACTCCAGTGATTGCAACAATCGTGCAAATAACATAAGCACTCAGCACAACGTGTAGCACGCAACGACATCAACAACACGCATCTAGCTTGCAGCTCCTCGAACACAGTGAGCATAGCAGCAGTGGCGGCTTCTTCCAATTGATGGCTCCTTCTAGTCGACGACTCCACGGTTCCTCACTCATTTTTGACCTAGCGCTCTGATACCAAATTAAAAACTGAGAAAGATAAATCTCAATAACAGTGAGGTCACAAGGGCACATCACAAGTGAGTCTACGCTCACACAATCTATTATGTTAATTTGATAAATTGCTTACAATTATATAGGCTAGGATAGCCCCTAACAATCTCCTAAATATATGGATCTGAAAACCATTTCAACACAAATCTTGCATACAATTTTAACCATTTGCTAACTATGGAATTTCTCCATTATTATCTAACACTCCCGACGGAAAACCTGCAGACTCCAGCGTTTGCATCCTCCACCTGGAACTCAAACCCTAGACACTAGTTCCAAACCCTAGACACTCGATGTCAACTTTACAAAATTATTTTTCCCAAAAGAAAACAAAGGAGGAAAGACACTCAATCCCATCACATGCAACCATAGAAGAAGATCAATACATTCTACTGTGGTCCTACAGTAAATTGGCATTCATAATGCAGAAAATCTTAAAAGCAGGGGCGATGAAGATAATGCAACGGACATTTATATTTAAATGAGGCATAGCATCCATGGTCGGGCGTGAATTCAATCTAGTCCCCTTGAGTCGAACCTCGGGAATTGATCCGCGCGCTCGAAATTACCTGAAAATCAACCAATCATCTTCAACCCCGAACCTTTGCGATATGCCAAACCTTCTAGCTTAGTCAAGAGGTCAATATGGCAGCAACCAAAACTCACTCCAAGAATTGTGTTACGGGAGTGGTACGCAACAACTCCCACACTTGTTTCACTCATAAAAGACGAACTAGACAAGGATCATTCCTGTTGATGGCGCTCCCTAGTGGCTCCACCGCCGTCACTGCAACGGCTCCGGCCTATCGAAGCGGCTGGAGAAAACACTTCTTTCCAAACGGGTTCCTCCTCAATATTTGCTCCTATGCTTCACAGAGACTGATCTACACAACTAAACACACTATTTTATCTACTCCTACTCCTACGCCTAATCACACATAGGACTACATCATCAGAACTCTTATATTCTTGGGCTCTCCCGTGAGGGAGTCACACCAAGTCCTCCTGCTTTGATACCATGATAACGTTCAGACAAAGGAAGAACACTAACAAAGAAAAACAAAGATGTAGGAATCGATTGGGGTTTCAGTACTTGTCTATGTATTAAATAGTTTACACGAAGTACAAAGAATCCAAAGGATCTCTACAGTAAACATTAACAACATTGAATCACTACGAAATACTGCAGTAAACATTAACATAACTGAAGTCTAACTACGCTTAACAAGTTGAGCTCGCAGACAGCTTGACATATAGGTGGACAGTTGTAGATTATCTCTAACAAAAAGAACCTCGTCAAAATCCCTTTCCTTCAAGAGTCTTTCACCCATATGAGTCAGGTCGTTCAACTGCCCAACATAACATTTGGCAATTCTATGGAGTATGGAGATGCACCCATCATTGCTATTATTGTTCTAGTATTCAAATTAAAAACTTAAAAAATATGGGTTAAGTGAGAAATTAAGAAACCTAGTTCGAATAGAGAGGAAAACACAATTGAAGGTCTAGTTTAAAGTGGAATTCCTAGATATTGCATTCTCCGGTGCATATTGTGAGTAGATTCAGTGATTCAAAGCTAATTTGGCAATCTGGCAGCATTATGGAGTACACTAATGTTTTTGAAGTTTTCAATGATTGAGCGAAAATTTCAAGTACATTTCACAGTTATTTCCATGCATTTAAATGCCAAAGAGTTAGTAATAAAAATTACAAGTTGATTTCACAATGGTTTCTTTGTGCAAGGTGTCTACCCAGAACAATTATGAAGAATTCATGGTATGCCCATAACTTAAAATAAATAAGGTAAAATGCAAAGCAAAAACCTTGAAGTGAATAGTGTAAATAAGGTAAAATGCAAAGCGAAAACCTTGAAGTGAACACTGTAAATAAAAAAATAGAAAATAAAGTAAAATGTAAAGCAAAAACCTTGAAGTGAATAGTATTTTTGTGAGTTAAAATAGTTTTATTTATTTTATTTTTCATATTATTTGAGCTTAGAATAGCGCTTAGTGGAAGCCTATGAGCTTAGGATAGAGCTTAGTGGAAGAAAGTAACAAGAAAAAATTGTTCTTTATTTTATTGAAACTTCTGAAACGTAATGCAGAGTGTTAGCCTTGACAAAACAATAATGTCCAATGCATAAAAAAATGTATGTGTAGCATTTTACTTAATGCAATGCACTAAAATGTTGATATAGATTCTAGGTACAAACACTAAGATTCCTTTCATCCTCATAAAATTGCTACTTTGCATTGAAAAAAAAATAGCACAACCAATGTTCATAGCATATACCATAATCATATTCCCCTTAATGTGTTCCAAATCAAAGGCATTAATCCAATGATTGGGTATACACTCACTCCATTAAAAATATTATTGTTGATGTTTTATAGCTAAGTTTCTTACTCCATTATTAAGCAATTTGTTGAAAAAATTCAGTAAACAGTTATTTAAGATTTTTATTGTTCGCTCAATCTGGTTTGGTGCAATAAATTTTGAAACAAATTACATAATAGGGTAAGGATTCAAAACAAAAAAATATTCAACCACCAAAAATAAATTTTGTATTTTTTTTTAAATTTTGAACATTTTAATTTTAATTACGTGGATAGACGCCCCCCTTATTGGAATTGTTGGATTAATCATCCTTTTAATTATAGAATTTAATCCAATGGCCAAAAGTGAATATGCTAGTATATTCTTCGCCTTACATCCAAATCAATGAATAAGATTGCAAGAACTAACTCCCTTGCATTTATAAAATCATACGTTTATGATGTTTACTTTTTCACTTTTACTAAACACTAGCACAGTCACATAATTGTGACTGATGAACGCCGAAAGGAATATGAAACACACAGAAAGACATATGAAATGTTTTTTGGCGTGTTGAATCTCACTTATAACAGTTTGTCTAATACAATCCCAAAGGAATTGGGCAGGTTGCATCGCTTAAAACTTATGTTCCTGAATATGAATAACTTGATATCGTCCATTCCAAAGTCTTTGTAAGGTTGCACATCTCTCAGGTTGTTTAATCTGTCCTCCAATAATTTGAGGGGGAGTATACCAAGTGATCTCGGCCAATTGCAAAAACTGTGAACGCCGAAATTTTGACTGTAGAACGCCGAAAGGCATATGAAACGTGCATACCGCTAAAACGCCTCAGAAAAACTCGTGGTTAATAATTCAAATGTGGAATGTTAAACGTTAATCATTGAACCGTGCCAATCATATATTGCTATAGTAATTTCTTAATATGATTAGGTAAATGTTAAAAAGTAAACAGGTTAATGGATGAATTCAAAAATACAAGGAGATTATGAAGAGTAAATCACATTCATTGATTTGGGAGGACGACTAAGAATATTCCAGCATCTTTAATTGTTAGCCATCAGATTAGAATTTTAGATTAAAAGATGATTAATTGTGCCATTACCAATAGGTATACACCTTTCGACGTAATAATTAAAAAATCACTGTAACAATATATGATTGCCACCACGTTTTGTAAAATTATTTATTTTATTTATATGAGATAGGCCACAGATTACAAGCGCCATGTTTAAATTTATGGAAGACATGTGTAGGCTGCTTCATATTCATGAAGCGTTTGGTTTGAGGCGACAGTGCAGGTAGGCCACCGCTTCATATTTCTAAAGCGTTT
The DNA here is from genome assembly GCA_009831015.1 of Picea engelmannii. NCBI lineage: Eukaryota > Viridiplantae > Streptophyta > Pinopsida > Pinales > Pinaceae > Picea > Picea engelmannii. The sequence continues at coordinate 112,229 of ML795076.1, read as the reverse complement.
TGGTTTTTGATGTTTTGGTTTCTATGGATACGAATGCACAGGCGACAGTGCAAGAAGGCCGCTTCATGTTTGAGATACTTCGCATTTATACAGTTATATCACACTATGCAGGTTCTTGAGTGAGTCCAGAGATTAGGTATAAGTTACAACTATCAATGAAGGACAGAATGTGGTGGGCACGTGCAAATCTGAATCTCCCAAATGCTATTTTGTACAGGTTATATTACACCTTCTTCACACTGTATTTTGGTATCTATCACATTTTGTATTTTGGTATCTATCACTGTACTTAGTTTTAGTTTGTGAATTACTGTATCTGATGAATGTTTCGTTTTCTGTGATTTTTTTTTTTATCGATGGAAGCAGTTTCTTTGTGGACGATGTGCCTATCTGAGTTTTTTCCAACAATGAGAAAAGACGAGTGCCATATCCCGATGGGCATCTTCTCCTCAATATGGAACGCAGACAATTGGTCTACTCAAGGTGGCCACGTAAAGACGGATTGGAGCCACGCGCCTTTTATATCTACATACAAAAATTTCAACATTCATGGTTGCAGATACAACAGTAGGAGCTCATGCTTTTCGTGGTGGGATCGGCCTGCCTATGCTTCACTTAACGCAAAGCAGAGGATGCAACTCAAGTGGGTACACAAAAAATACATGATTTACGACTACTGCAGAGATTCAGTTCGATTTCCCTCTCCTCCAACTGAGTGTGTGTAACGACCCTAATTGATTAAATGATGAAAGATTATAAAGTAAAATTAATTAAAAGAAAATTATTGTGATTAACTAAGTAATACTCTAACTACAGACCACATTTAATGATCTGAGAATTATAATTTAAAAGATGAATGAAAATGTTATAAAATGGTGGCGTATGCAGATAGGGATAGCCAGGGATCCCAAGAAGATAAAACATTAAAACACGACGAAGGACGGAGGACGGGGTGGTTCTGAAGTAAATGCGTGAGTCGACAGGGAGGGATAAGGGATGGGAAGAGGGGGATGTGCGCACCATTCGACGGGAGGGGACGGAATGGATGTTGTGATCTGTGTTTTGCTATGAGCAGCGATTTTCTGGGCACTATTGTATTTTGTGGTTGGTGGATCTTGATCAGGGTGGCACTGAGTTGCTGGAGGTTTTGGGCACGGAGGGCCAGGATATCTGTAGATATCCTGGAGCTAGGTAGTTTTCCTAGTTGGCAGGGAGGACAGTAGTTTTCGGCAGTTATTTTCCTGTTTGTGGCAGGGTTGATTTGTGTAGCAGGGAGCAGAAAAGTAGCAGCAAAGCAAAGAGGCAACATAAATTAGCATCAAATCTAGGTACTTGTTAAATTATGTAATTATTTCATTCTGCTATGAATTTAGTATTTAATGATAAATCTAAGTTGTTGAAGTTGATGTTATAAAAGTCAATATCATGCTATGAAGTTTTGTTTCAGTTTACATTCATAAAATGTTTAGGAAACTTAATGATGTTTATAATTTTATGGGCATTACATATGGTATCAAAGCATCTTAGTTCGAAATCTGGGGCCTAAGGTCCGAAACCCGGAGTGTTAACTCCAGCTACGCTTAACCTGTAAGAGATACATGTTCAGATTGACTAAATGAGACTGATACATGATACAGTATGGTATCCAAGCTATTAAGCACGGAAAACAGAGATGATAACTTAATTTTATTTGAGCAATACTTGTTCATGAAGTCTCAGGTAGAATAGACAGCTACCTGAAATCGATGGAAATGTTGAGGGAAACTTTTGCCTAAGGCTTGAAGCTGGTAAGATTCAATAAGTACACGAACTATACTAAATAAAATGCAAAAGGATATTTGCAAGACCTTGAAAAGGCCTACTTTACCTCGAACTTACCTGAATGAGGAACTGCCAATGCACAGGAAATTTAGAAGACTTGTATCGTGCGGGAACAGTGTAAATTAGTTGCCCGTACTAGCCTCAGTGAAATTTTAAAATAATGAAGAATCTCAGGAATTATAGACCCATATAAATTTCAACCGTGCCAAAGAGAGAAATTTTTACACCGCGTAAAATTCCATACAATTAATCGATTATCCCAAAAGAGAGCCGTCAGATCTCGGGCGAAATCCCGTCAGCCGTTAGATCTTGAGAAGTTGTGCAAGGTTTAAGCCCTAACATGCATGGGAGGAGTCATCGAGAAATCTGAGTTATCGGGGTTTTGTTAAGTTAGAAAATTGAGACCTTGTGGTTCTCGAAATCCCGAGAATAGACCCCAGTCGTTGATCTCGGCAGGGACACACATCAGCATTCTAGGAAGGCGTTGAGATTTTACTCATCGGGAATTTCAGGAGTGTAGAGTCATTGTATTAGGAAATCGCGACCCGCGATTTCTCGACGGGATCAGAGTCGTCCAAACAGAAAGAACACGTGTCAGTAGATTCCGCAAAGTCGGAGATTGGCATATCGGGGTTTCCGGAGTCATAAAACTCTTGCACAATGGAATCGCGATCCACGATTTCCCGACACGATCGAAGCCATTCGATTTGAGGGACGCGTGTCGCAGATCCGGAGAAAGTCGGGAATCGGGAATCGGGAATCCCGTGGACTTAAGCACATTGGTATCGGAAACCCCGAAACAGCGAGAAGCGATCTGGATCATCCATCTGGAAGGACACGTGGCGGAGATCGCGTGAGAGTCGGGATATTGGTCATCAGGAAATAGGAGTTCTTGAGGTCGTGAGAACTGGGACCTCGAAGGTCCCGAAAGCCTGAGAGTCAATCAGGACCGTCCATATGCAAGGACAGGTGGCAAAGGATCCGGCGCCGTCGGAGTTTTTCTCATCGAAGATTCCGGAGACGTAAGACTTGTGTAGGTTGAAATCGCGATACGCGATTTCCCGATCGGATTTGGACCGTCCATTGTGAATGACACATGGCGGAGGATCCCGAAGAGTTGTGGATCGGGAAATCGGGGTTTTCGAAGACATGGAATGCTCACAACAGGAAATCATGATCCACGATTTCCCGACAAGATCAACACCGTCCATCAGCAAGGACGCGTGGCGAGAGATCCCAGAAAGTCGGAGTTCGGCATATCGGAGTTTCTACACGGCAGAGGATTTGGACCGTCCATTGTGCATGACACATGGCGGAGGATCCTGAAGAGTTGTGGATCGGGAAATCGGGGTTTTCGAAGACATGGAATGCTCACAACAGGAAATCACGATCCACGATTTCCCGACAGGATCAACACCGTCCATCAGCAAGGACGCGTGGCGAGAGATCCCAGAAAGTCGGAGTTCGGCATATCGAAGTTTCTACAGTCGTGAAACTCTTGCACAATGGAATCGCAATTCGCGATTTCCCGATGCAATCAAGGCCGTCCATCTGAGGGATAGGTGGCAACCATCAAGAACCATCGGCGGTTGGCCCCATCGGCATATCGGGAATCGACGTATCGGGGATTTCAAGGACACGAAACCCTTGCATTATGAAACCGCGATATGCGAATTCTCGACACCATCCTAGCCGTTGATCCAAGGGACACGTGTTCGAGGATCTGAAGGAGTCGGGATTTCGGCATTTCGGGTTTCCCGCATATGAAGGAATCACGACCGGAGAAGTCGCAAAATCCCGAAACGCGACGGGTCCCACAACCATAGCGTTTAAGTGAGGACAGGTGTCAGAAGGTCCAACCTTTCCAGGAGTTAACGACAGGTGGCATTGGAGATCGAGGATCAGGAATCCTAAGGACGTGCGCTCGTTGACATCGCAAACGCCGAAACCCCAAATCCCGATAGGTTGATACAAGGCCACAGTCACGGAGGCAGGTCATATGGGCCAAGAGCTTAAGCGAAGGGGCTAACGAAGAAAAGAACCCATCGGGAAAGTTAAGCACAAATTCCCGATAGGAAAATAAGTGTCCACGGTCTTGTGAACACGGTCATATAGACCAAGGTATAGTCAGTAAGGGGCTAGCTCTTAGAAACTGAGCCCATCGTGAATTGAGAATTGGAGAGGTAAGGGGATCGTGACAGCGAAAAGTCCGAAACCTCGAACTCTGATACAGAGTCGGGGATAAGCCACGATAGGTGCAAAGACCATGACGAGGGAAGATAAGACCTGTGGATTGGGGCATTCGACAGTGAATTCTAGAGGAAATTCCAAAGAGCCTCTTAGGCTCAGTCGATGAAATTGAACGATCTTGTATACCTATAAAACTATATATATACACGTATAACTACATACATATGCATAGACAAACAAATTTATAAAGATAAACGAAATAAATTGAAGGCAGAACACCAAAATCTGTACAGAGCTGGAATTACAAGAAAATCATTTTGTTCGAAAGGGGAAATTACCTTTCATTACCACAGCGTGAGGAAGGTTTATGTAAATTTTTGATTCGAATAACCCCACGTTCTTCATGCAGGAACTGAAACTATGCACAATTGGTGGACTGAATCGTACCTCTTACCATAGTTGAGGGCGAGCTCCGCAATATGTACAGACAGGGGGTGGATTCCCAATAATTCAAGGAGACTGGACCCCAGGTCCTGGGACTTGTTAGTGGCCACCTTAGTATACTCTATTTCTTCAAAATGAATGGGAGCATATACAACATTAACCAGTGCTAGTGAAGTGCTCAGAACGATGGTGAGAATGTGATCCATGGCAAGGGAGATTCTGGAAACCTCTGAGCAGAGCAGAGGCAGAACTATGATGGACAAAGACTGATGCGAGGCAAGTCTTATCGGATGAGAAAGTGGACAGAGGAAGGACGCGTAGAGATTTGAAAGGCTGACAGGTGGAGAATGATGAGGTTAGATACGAGGGAGCTTGAGGAAGCCAGACGAGCACGTGGAACCCATGCATGCCCGAACCCTTGGGTTTACGCTAATTTATTCTATATATATATATATATATAATATAAAATAAATTAAATAATTTAGTATAAATGATATATATATATAATGAGGTCAAATTAACTTAAATTTACAGTAAGGATAATTTGAGTTAAATTAGTGTAACAATAATTTTAAAAATTAATTATTTTATTAAGTGTAAGGTTAATCTACCTTAAAATTCGATGTTAACCAAGCTTAGACGCTTAATCCAAAAACCGAACCTAGCCAATTCCCCTGATGGAGTAACGTCTGTTTACAAACAAGTAAAGAAAACTTATGCCTAACCCTGTTTCTAGTTTGAGTAGCACCAATTTGAAACGTCCTTGAACTCACCCAGACAACTTTGGGGGTGATGTAGGATAAGTCATACAAGATGGCCAGGACTCGAAGGGGTGGAGGCAGAGGAGCATCGTCACGAGCACCACCGACACCACCCACACCATCAACACCACTGACACCACCAGCACCACCACCACCATCGCCCAAAATAGCCCTCATACTGCGCTCGTTGGAAGCCATTAACGAGACTTTAAATGGGCACCAACCCGGAGGGACTGAAGTGGAACCCCCACCATCTGGAACGGGTAATCCAGAAGCATCAAGGAACTCAAGGGGAGAATTTTCACCTGAAGACATCACGCGAGAGTTGCAGAAGATCAAACTTCCGGAGTTTGCCGGGGGTCGTGCCAGTGAACGCGCGGAAGCATGGTTGGAGGGAATGACAAGGTTCTTTGCCCTAAGGGACTATGCGTCCAATTCAAAGGCCAAGATTGCAATTTTCCAGTTAAGAGACAGTGCCTTGAACTGGTGGGGCAACTTGGAAATACAACTACACCTTACCCCAGACACAGTATCTTGGGAACTTTTCGAGGAGAGGTTCCGAAGGAAATATCTACCAGCATACTATGAGGAACAACAAGTAGGGGCATTTCATGCCCTAGTCCAAGGAAACAGGACTGTAGAAGAATACGAGATCAGGTTTATGGAACTGGTCAAGTATGTTTCGTATATGGACAATGACCAGCGACAAGCAGAGTGATTTGTTTATGGATTGAACCCGAAGATAAGAGCTATGGTGCGGATGTGGAAACCATCTTCAATAGCGGAGGCGGTAGAAAGTGCGCGTTATGCGGAAGAACACCTAAAATTAACAGGAGGTACAAGATCGACATTTCCGCATCGCCCTGGATTCGTAGGAAATACTGATCCAGGTGGATATTGGTGGCCACACACCTTTTTCGACTGGCTCAAAATAGTTTTCTGGCAATTTTGGCAATTTACTATTTTTAGCAGGTTTAACTTCCGGGGCCATTTTGAGGGCCTAAAT
>ML795076.1:81923-93504 GCA_009831015.1 Picea engelmannii | reverse complement strand
TAGATATAACATTTATAATCTTTAAAATATCTTATTTTAAAATCATTTAAAATAAAATTTAGAGAAAGAAATACAATTGCTAATTTACATTAATAAAAATTAAATTAATAATTTAAAAAACTTTTGATTTCGAGGTTGAATTCCACAATAAATTTTAAAACAACACAATTTCTAAAATTTCAAACACAATTTCTAAAATGTCAAATTCAAATAGATATAACATTTATAATCTTTAAAATATCTTATTTTAAAATCATTTAAAATAAAATTTAGAGAAAGAAATACAATTGCTAATTTACATTAATAAAAATTAAATTAATAATTTAAAAAACTTTTGATTTCGAGGTTGAATTCAACAATAAATTTTAAAATAAAATTTAGAAAAAGAAATACAATTGCTAATTTACATTAATAAAAATTAAATTAATAATTTAAAAAACTTTTGATTTCGAGGTTGAACTCAACAATAAATTTATTCAAGAATAAAAGCAACTAATGAACAATTAGGGGATAACAAAACATTATCCACTCAAGCAAACCCCTCAATCAAAAAGGAGATTGTCGGTCCCAACCTACTTCCGCCAAAATGATACCAGCTTACCTTCCCTTCAATTAATAAAAGGAGGCTAAACAGTGGAGCACTTAATTATCTGATTTCACACTAGGGTGAAAATGGGTTATTCAAATGAAAAGTATTTAATGAATACCAACTGAGATTTTTATTTTTTGGATTTAGTTTCCACTATATTATTTGGGTTGCACAATCATTTTGCTAAAATTACAAAATTTTAGAGTAAATTATTAGTGTATTTTTTATAAATGTGAATAGTGATTTTGTTATATATATATATATATATATATATATATATATATATATATATATATAAAAGAAAGATTATATGATTAAGAATAATGTTTTTTTTTTAAATTATAAGTTTAAATTTAAAGGAATGTAATTTTAGAGTAAATCATTATAGTGTATTTCTTTATAAATATGAATAGTGATATATATATAAATAAATAAGAAAGATTACATGATTAAGAATAATGTTTTTTTAAGTTATAAGTTTAAATTCAAAGGAATGTTTAATGAAATTAAAATAAATTTATTATTATTATTAACGTCAAACAAAAATATAATATCATTATTATTATTAAAGTTAAACAAAAATATAATATCATTGAGCAAATATGAGGTACTATTATTATGTGATTATTGAAAAATGAAAAACATTAATATAATAAATTATATTTAATATAAGATTAAAATTTTATATAAATATATATAATGCTATAATAAATAAAATTAAAAAAATAATAATTTATGGAAAAACAATATACTTAACATAATATAAAGTTAAGAGTGATTATTTATAAATTAATTTAACTTAATTAATAAAATGTGGGAATTAAATAGTTTATAGAAGATGTAACATATGTGTAAATTTTAAATTTATGAAATAAAATAGATTAAAAAAATTTAACTTATTTAAGAAATATATATATATAAAGTTGTACATCAAATAAATCCTCTTAACCAAAATTCATTTTAGTTAATTTTTCAACTAAATTAATTAACTAAAATGGTCAATTGTAATTGCCATAACTTCTCTCCACTGCTCATTGTAAAACAATGAAAATACTATCAACACAAACCATACCAATGAACAACCACCTAATCTACAAAGTTGTCTTTATAATAAAATAGAAAATATAATATAAAACCAATCAAACTAATAAAACCAAAGCAATCATAAAAACCAAAAAAAACAACTAACACAATAAATTCAAATCAATAATATAAATAAAAAGGACAATTAATATAATAAAATCAATTAAAAAAAAATTAAAAAAACATAACAAATCAATTAAATAATAATAATAATAATAATAAAATTAAAATACATAAAACAACAAAGAAACAGCTAACATAATAACAAAGAGACAACTAACCTAATATAATAGATTAGATTAAATCAAGAGAAAAAAAAACCCACAATTCCTTTCACTTCTTTATATACTAATATTTTAATATAATTTATTCAATAACTTTAGTCTTTGTCCCTAAGACATATTGGCTACATATAATTGAAATAATATATTTTCACTTTCATTGTGTTAATTAGATATATTTTTTATATAGTTACATTATGATATGATATTATGTATATTTAAAAATAGTTTTAATTTCATAATTAGTATGTATTATGTATAATATTTATTAGTACAATTACATAATTATAGTTGATGAAAGTCTCAATATATTTTATTTACAAATTTTAATTAAAATTTATGTTAGAATTAGGGTTTGTAAATGAAATATGCTTATATATGTTTATAGCCATAATACTAATTAATTAACTTATAATTAATTAGCAAAACGCTAAATATTTTACCGTACCAGTTCATGATTAGTTAGCATCAATCACAATACATTTTCACTTTCATTGTGTTAATTAGTTTTTTTATATATAATTACATTATGATATAATGTATATTTATAAATAGTTTTAATCTCATAATTATTATGTATGATGGATAATATTTACTAGTACAACTATATAATTGTATCACAGAATTGTAGTTGATAAAAGTCTCAACATATTTTATTTACAAATTTTAATTAAGATTTATGTTAGAATTAGGATTTGTAAATGAAATATGCTTATATGTGTTTATAAGCTATAATACCAGTTAGTTAATTTGTGATAAGTTAGCAAAGCGTTAATTTACAAATTTTAATTAAAATTTATGTTAGAATTAAAGTTTGTAAATAAAATATACTTATATGTGTTTAAAAGCCATAATACCAGTTAATTAACTTGTGATTAGTTAGCAAAGCGCTAAGTATTTTACCGTACCAGTTCGTGATTAGTTAGTATCAATCACAATACCAGTTCGTGATTAGTTAGCAAACCGCTACTTATTTTACCATACTAAAAGAATTTCACCTCTGGCATTCTTGATAAAATAATTGCCAGAATATTTATCCTAATTGTAAATGAAAAGGGTTCAAGTTTACATAATCGAAGCCTCCATGCTCCCGCGACCAATTGGCATATAACAAATCTACATTTATAGATGAAAATATCTACGCTATCCCAAATTTTCATTTTCAAGAATTTATTAGATTATCTTCCGTCAAAAATATATTATATTTCAATTCAATTCAAACATTCCTAGAAAAACAAAAGATATGTCAGAAAACTCATATATAATAGGTAAAATTGTTAAGCTTACAACATTTAATGTTGCACTTATTCCAGTTTTCTACAATTTTTCTGGGCTGCCAGTTGAAAGGGTTTTGTGAGGGCGATCATAGAAAAGAAGATATTCCTGATGCCTACTTAAGAACTCCGAGAAGTATTTTCCATGGACGGAACAACCTGAAAGCAAAAGATGAGAAATACTTAACCTCGTCACAACTATCTCATGCAGTCTGCCAATATATTTGTCTAAGAAATGCCTGCGATGTAACTCTTACCTGTGCATGTAACGATATGGGATATCTTTGTTTCTACCGTGATCATGCTTATAAGCATCTTTAAAACATTTTCTTTGAATCTTTGGACTATATCCATTCTGTACATGTCATGTTTCTGCAGATCCTTTTCTAGATGGTTCCTTCAAGTATTTGCAATTATTTACCCTGCTTGTAAGAGATGGAATAAGTTTATGCGAACTGAGAGAATGGATTAGTAATTATTTACCATGAAAGATGTTTCCTGCAATAAATTAGAAAATTGCGAACTGAGATAATGAATCCGTACTAGGCTGTGAGAAAGTGCTCTCTGAAGCTCTCTCCCAAGAGGCTCCATTGATCCTTGGACAAACGGAGTTTTTTCCTCAGCGTCCCCGGAATTATCATGTCTTAATATGTCAAAGTTATTTCAGGCTGTTCACACTCCAACACTTCGTTAAAAAACAAAGTCGTTTCACATTCCAAACCTGGTATCAGGCGGTTCCCGTTCCACATTACTCCAATGCATGGTTAATCATCTAAAACTGTTAATAAAAATTTGCACAAATATTAACTATTCAAAATTGGCAATCATATAGTCTTACAGTAATCATTTAATATGATTAGGTAAATGTAAAAAATTAAATAGAGTAATCCATGCATTTATAACTGTAATGAAGTTATGAATAGTAAATCTCATTGATTGATTGATTTGGGAGGGCATCTTCAATTTCTAGCTATTAGATTACGAATCTAGATGAAAAGATCATTAATTGTGCCCATTGTCGATAGGTGTAGATCTTATGATAATAAATAGTTGTATTTTCATAATTATCATGTATTATGGAATTGAGAGTAAAAAGATACTTTACAACTTAGTATGAAGAAGTATTGTCACATAAAATTACATTAAAAAATAATAAATAATAACAAGAGTATGAGGTAGATGTTGGGTAGATGTTGTCACATAATATTATATTAAGAAATAATCAAAAATCAAAATGAAAGTATGGGTGAGAAGATAAATTAAAATTAAAATACACATTTCATTCCAAAGTGTTTCAATATTCCCATGTCTCGAAGATATATATATAACTTAATTTTTTTATGGATAGAAAACTAGTGAACAAATAAGAGAGAGGCCATGGTACTTATGGGTAGATATTTTAATTAAGAAAATCCAAAAAAAAGAAAGTAAGGTGGTATAATTTTCATAGAAGTAATTTCAAAGGTTATTAATCTTTCTAGTTGATGGGATTGGATGGGTGGAGAGTCTTTTGTGGTTCACGAGTAACTCATAAGCTAGGTAATTGTAACTAAATTTGGTTTTGAAATTAAACATTTATTAAACACATAAATATAAGTATGAGGGTGAGGGTAAGGGTTGTTGTGCAGCGAAAGCTACCACTATTTGGAAAGCGGAAGCCCACATAGAAATCTATAGCATAAACAAGAAATCACAACAATCACATGAGACAAGGATTTCCGTGGTAAATCCCCATAAAGGAGAAGCATCCACGGGAGAATGGAAACCATATCTTATTTCTCAGCAAACAAAGATTACAACTAGCCCAGGAGAGGGCTTGAAGCCCCTAACTCTATCTATCTTTAGAGGCTTCATATTTATAGTCTTCCTCTCATAGTTTCAAGACACTGATTTCATTAATTACAAACTAATCTAATTCTATTTACGGTTGTTTAATTCAAAAACGGCTAGATTAGTAGGAATTGATCGATATCGTTGCACAAGCTATGGAAGAATGACTATCTCCTAACCGACAAATTGTTTTCATCGTTTAACAATCTCCACCTTGACAACAATTTCCTATATCCAACTTAACAATCAATTATATTGATGCCTTTTCCTCTTTCATTCATCACCTTCTTTGCAAGATAAGAGTAGGTGATACTTGATCTAGGTGGATATTGGTGGCCACCCACCTATTCCAATTGGCTCCTTTTACCAGTTTTTAGCTCAACACGTTCTTTTGTACTTCTTTGTAATGGTGGATTCTACACTTTCGGGGATGTCTGAATCCCTACACATCTTCCAGGTGGATACTGGTGGCCTCTCACCTAATCCAACCCGTTTATTTTGTATGTTTTCATGTAAGCACATCTTTTTGTACTTCTGGGGCCGTTTTGGGGCCCTTAACAGTGTTATTTTGGCTTGCCACAGTCAAACTATAGACGGAGTTAGATTTTGATGGTGTAATGCATATTTCTCTAAAAGACCTTTCCAACAGGCAATCACGCGCCTAAAACAAAGATCGTATGCAAAAGTTACGACTCTGGGAAGTTAATGTACTAACTTACCCAAAGAGGGCCCACATGAATTTTGGCGTTTCATCTCCTAGGGTTAGGTTTTTGGATGTCTAGGGTTTTGGAATTCCTGTTTGACATAGAAAAAAGGCCTTCAGAGCCTCATTGTAATCATATTTTGGGGAATGAGCGTAGCTGTCACATCTCTTCTCAAAGATAAAGATGCCACCATTCTAGCAAGCATTGCACTTTGTATTTTTACAGTCTCTTTACAATTCTTTCATTAATAGAAATCAAGTGTTGTTGTATTTCTCTGTTTTTGGAAATTTTCATGAGGGTTTCATTGTAATATATTTTCTTTCTTTTTGTTCCAAAAGTAATCTGGATCATTGTTATCAGAGCATGTTTCTCTTGATCATTTTTCAACGCATGTCCCCGATGAGGTCCAAGTATAGCCAGTAGGGTCTCGAGTTTTTATCTCTTGAGGAAAATCACTCGCGCACACCCAAGAAACCCTCGATGGCGGCAGGAAACAAGGATGGTGGAGCGGAATATTATATTAAACTGATTCTTGAGAAAGCTCTCGTGCGATAGAGGAACCAAATGATGGAGAATTTTTCACACGTTCTTCAATCCCTGTTGATAACAACAGGCACCTCTTCATCAAACGACCATTTTGGAGACCCTATCCCTTCAAGGTACAAGTTAATTTTGATATTCTCATATTTGAAGGTCAGATAGATGCAGATGCCATAGAAAAATGGTTAAATCTATTAGAAGGTTATTTCTTTGTTTAGAACAAAGAGAGAAATGAGGCAACCCGGTTTGTATATTTATATTGTGCTCATTGGGGAGATTGAGGAAGATGATGTGGTGGGGATGCTTGTTCCACCAAAACTCTCCAAATTGTTGGATAAGTATCGGATGTTGGATGAGTTAACTAAGACACTCCCACCAAGGTGTACTATTGACCATTAAGTCGAGTTGGAGCTGAGGCAGTAGCCACCTACAAGAGATCCCTACCAATTGTTCGGACCAAAGCTAGAAGAGTTGAAGAAAAAAATGATGGAGTTGATTGACATAGGCTTCATTCGGCCTTCTTGGTCCCCATATGATGCCCCGATCCTCTTTCAAAAGAAGAAGTACACGAAAGAAATAAGAATGTTCCTTCATTACATAGCGTTGAACAAGCAAACTGTGAAGGATAGATATCATTTTGCACTAGCTGCAAACTATTTTGATAAACTATCTAGAACCAAGGTGTTTTCAAAATTGGACTTGGGACATGGTTATTATCAGGTTCAGATAGCAGAGGGAGATGAACATAAGACAACGATGGTGACACAATAAAAAAGTTTTGAGTTCCTCGTGATGTTGTTCGGTCTGTCCAACGCCCCAACCACTTTCTGCACTTTGATGAATGATGTTCTTAGAGAATTCTTGGACATGTTTTTGGTGGTGTACTTAAACGATATTTTTTTTTTCAGCGAGAGTATGAAGAAGCACGAGAAACACTTGGAGGAATTATTTGAGGCATTGTGAAAGAATCATTTATTATTGAAGAAGTCCAAGCGCATCTTTGGGAAGACCAAAATACCCTTTCTTGTCCATTGGATGGGACAAGGAAGCATTCGCATGGACCCAACAAAGATTGTTGCGATCGCAGATTGGGAGGAACAATCTTTGTGAAAGTCTTCCTTGGGTTGTCTAACTACTACCGAATGTTCGTGGAAGGCTATTCCAAGATCGTTGCACCATTAACAGATTTTATCAAGAAGGAAAGAACTTGGAATTGAACGGAAAGGAGTAAGGTTATGTTCACATAACTGAAATGAAAAATTGTCTATGCTCCAGTGTTAAAGTTGTCACACTTTGAGAAATCATTTGAAGTGCATAGGGATGCCTCAGACTTTTCCATAGGAGGAGTTTTGATGCAGGATTGGCACCCTCTGGCTTTCAAGAGCAGGAAGTTGGAGGATGGCGAACAAAGGTATATGGTCCATGAGAAGGAAATGACTGTTGTTGTGCACCATGTACAAGTATGGAGACACTACTTGTTCGGCAAGCCCTTCGTGGTCAAGATGGATAATTTTTCGACGAGTTGCGTTGTGACACAATCCAAGTTGTCCCCCAAGAAGTTTTATTGGTAGGACAGTGCCTTGAGAAGGAAGGCACAACTAACTACACTTGAGGAAGATAAATCACCTATTGCGATGGATGGGAGTCAAATTCATGTGTTGTCAGAGTTGTGAGAGAATATTAAGGAAGGATTGTAGGTTGATCCAACACCGAAAAGAATTATGAAGTAGGTAGAAGGGAAGATGAGGAGGTTCTTTCTTTGTGATGGGCTCTTGTATTTTGGTGGGCACATCTACATTCCTAAGTCAAGTTGCCTCTGCAAGGAGATATTTAAGGAATTTCATGACTCACCCTGGGCTGGCCACCTAGACCAACAGAGAGCAGTGGCATTGTTGGAGAGAGGGTACTTCTGGGAGCATATGAAACGAGACATGCAAGAATATATTCAAACTTGTCTTATTTGTCAAGAAGACAACGTTGACACCAATATGTAAATGGTTACAGCCTTTACCGACTCCATAGAAACCATGGGAAAGTGTTTCGATGGACTTCATCACCCAATTGTTGGTTGAGCGGTCGTGGTAGTCATTTTTCCAAGTATGAAATTTTTAGTTCGATTGAGAAGAACTGTGTGGAAGAAAAGGTGTCACAGATGTTTTTTAAGCATGTAGTTAAGTATTGGGGTCTTCCGTTGAACATTGTTTTAGAAAGGGATATGAGGTTCACCAAGAAATTTTGGAAAACATCTTTCAAGATTGTCGGAATGAAGTTGTTGATGAGCTCTAGCTTCCATCCACAGACAGATGGACAGATAGAACGAATCCATGGGATTTTAGAGGACTACCTGTGGAACTATGTGAGGATGGATCAAATGAACTTGCCATATATGTTGGATGTTGTGTAGTTCAGTTATAATTTGCTGAAGAGTTCTGCGATGAGCTATAGTCTATTCGAATTGACGAATGGGCAACAACTTGTCACCCACACACAGTGATGCAAGGCTATTATGGGACAAACCCATCATCCCTAGGCTTCATGAGATAAAATATGTGAAACAAACACACGGTGAGGCTACGCTCACTTCTATATCTTATTCAATGAAGATGGATTACATCCTTCTATAGGAAAACACTCTACCGAGTCGGTTACATGCAAACCAAAGACAACTAGACTCTCAACTATGAACTGACTCTTAACACGCCTACAACTGACTCTCACAACTGAAGCTTATAATTGGTGCTTACAACTGGCACTTACTCCATTATTTCCAAGTCTCCCCCTTAATGGAGAATGGATTAAATTCTACACCTAACATCTCCCTAAACAGTTCAAACTTAATCTTTCCAAGAGGCTTAGTGAAAATATTAGCAGCATTTTCACTAGTATTACAATACATAAGAGCTATTTCATTTGACTGCAACTTTTCTCGAACAAAATGAAACTGAGCTTCAACATTCTTTGTCCTTGCATGAAAAATCAGATTCTTCGCAATATTGATTGAACTTTGATTATCACATCTGATCATCGTAGGTTCCTTTCATTCTTCTCCAACATCTTGAAGAAGTCTTCTTAACCAAACAACTTCACAAGTTTTCGCACACAAGGCTTTATATTCTACTTCAGTAGAAGACAAAGATACAGTAGGCTTCTTTTTACTGCTTCATGAAACAACCCCAGATCTAATGCTGAACACATATCCAGTGGTTGATCTTCGATCATCCAGATTGCCAGCCCAATCAAAATCTGAATAACTTGTCAACTCAACATCAGATGAATCAGTATATTTAATACCATAATCAAGTGTACCTTTTAGATACCTGAGTACTGCATTTGCTGCATTCCAATGGCTTTCATGAGGTTTCGCCATGAACAGACTTAACACACTCATAGAATATGAAATATCAGGTCTTGTTGTGGTGAAATAATTCAGACTACCCACCATATGTCTATACACAGTGCCATTCACCTCCTTCAAACCATCATCACAAGAAAGTTTCACATTTTGTTGCATAGGAACAGTAGAAGACTTACACTGATCCATTTTAAATCTCTTAAGTATTTCTCTGATATACTTACTCTGACAAACAAAAGTTTGGCCTGCATTTATCCAAACTTCAAGACCTAGGCAGTAATGTAACTCACCAAGATCTTTCATTTCAAATACGTTTGATAACTACTCCTTGATTTCAACAATTAACTTCTCTGCATTTCCTGTAATTATTAAATCATTAACATATAATGAAATCAATACTATATATCCGTGTTCATCAAATTTGGTATACAAATTTGGATCACTTTTGCTCCTCGTAAAACCCTGTTGAACAAACAAAGAGTCTATCTTCTCATACCATGACCTAGGTGCCTATTTTAGTCCATACAATGCTTTCTTTAAATTACACACTAAGTGCTCTTGCTCCTTTTCAACAAACCCTTTAGGTTGAGTAAGGTAAACCTCTTCCTTTAACTCACCATTCAAAAATGCAGATTCAACATCTAACTGATGCAACTTCCAATGGTACTTTGTAGCTAAAGAAATTAACATTCTGATAGTATTCAATTTAGATACCGGTGCAAATGTTTCAGCATAATCAATACCTATTGTTTGTGAATACCCCTTTGCCACCAGTCTAGCCTTATATTTATTTATACTACCATCTGATTTAAACTTGGGTTTGTATATCCATTTGCATCCAATGGGCTTCTTATGTTTAGGCAACTCAGTCAATTCCCAAGTATTGTTTTTCATTATAGATTCATATTCTTCCTCCATTGCATTTTTCCATTCATCATGTTCATTAGCTTCATCAAAACTCATGGATTCTATGACATTTGAAATGCTACTCATTAGCGCATAGTCTTTATACCTCTCATGAAGCTGAATCTGTCTTGAAGATCTTCTCAACTGAATATCTTCCTCCTCACTTTGTGAAGATCTGTCCTGACCTCTAGGTGAACTATGACTACTTGAATTGTCCATATCACTGAGTCCTTCTTCTTGTTGTTGTTGTTGTCGCTGCGGGGATGGTTGTTGCTGTGTGGGCTGCTTCTATTGTTGTTGCTGCTGTTGTTCTTTAACTCCTTCATCAAGAAGTCTCTACCATTCCTCATGACTGTTGTCATCATGATTTCCTGCTTTCTGCTCATGAAAAAGTACATCTCTACTTGCAAATACTTTGTGAGTAGCAGGATCAAACAATTTGTATGCTTTAAATTCATAACAGTACCCAATGAAAATACATTTAATGGCTTTAACATCCAATTTCCTCCTATTCTCCTTTGGAATATGAGCAAAATCCTTACACCCAAATACTTTCAAATTATGAACTACAGGTTTGGAATCATTCAAGGCTTCGAAAATAGTAACATTATCAAGACACCTTATTGGACTTTTATTCTTTAAATAAATTGCAGTATTTATGGCTTCAGCCCAAAATACATTTGAGAGATTCTTACCTTTCATCATACTGCATGCAGACTCTACCAGAGTTTTGTTTTTCCTTTCAGCGACTCCATTTTGTTGTGGAGTGTAAGGTATTGTAAACGGCTGTACTATTCCATTATCTTTGCAATATTTGTTGAAGTCCCTTGATTTATACTCTCCCCCTTGATCTGAATGGAGGATTTTGATGGATTTTCTTGTCTGCTTTTCCACCATGGTTCTGAATTCCTTAAAGTACTCGAAAACATCACTTTTTCATCTAAGGAAGTAAACCCATGTGTATCTCGTGCAATCATCAATAAATAATAGAAAGTAAAATGCACCTCCTAAAGACCTAGTCT
>ML795076.1:59358-81664 GCA_009831015.1 Picea engelmannii | reverse complement strand
AATAGAAAGTAAAATGCACCTCCTAAAGACCTAGTCTACATAGGCCCACAAACATCAGTATGCACAAGATCTAACACATCTCTCTTTTTCTTATCAGGATTAGAGGAGAATTCATCTATGTGCATCTTTTCTAATGCACATCCATCACAAACAACCTTCTCATTCTTTAACATGGGAAGTCCTTCAACCATATTCTTTTTCTGTAATAACAATAAATCAGGATGATTGATGTGTCCATACCTTTGATGCCAAAGAATCTTTGTTGGCATAGTGGCAGAAGTCAGCGCATGATGTGCTTTGTTGGTAACATCAATTTTGTATAGACCTCCTGCTCTGACTCCTGTTGCAACAGTTTGGAAGTGGTCCAGCAGATCTTTCACTATGCAATAATTCTTGAAGAATTCAACCTCAAGTTCTGATCTGTAATGGTGGACACAGAGATCAAATTTTTCTTTATTCCTGGCACATACACCACATTGCGAATGTGATGAATTGTACCATTTTGCAATGTCACAGGAATGTCTCCATATCCCTTGATCTTATGAGCACGGTCATCTCCAAGATATATGATGGCACCATTCTATGTTTCTTTAAAGTTAGCATACCAATTTTTATTACAAGTCATATGTATTGATGCTCTGGAATCCACAAACTAGGCATCAGAATCATCTGTTTCAGCAGATAAAACATCGTTAGACATAAACAGCCTAAGATCTCGTGAGTCAAAATTCGGGGGTTCATCAATATCATCACTAGCAATAAATAATCTGAGATTTTGATTTGAAAATTTTTCTGCATAATGACCTGAATGTGTTCTTGGTTTATTCCTAGCCTCATCACTTTTCTTCTTATGACAGTCTTTAACAGTATGTCCAAGTCGACCACAATAAAAACAACTCTTTGACTCATTCCCATCAGATTGCATACCTTGATTTGGAGGTTGTCTTCTCTACGATGAACTGTCTCTTTGCCATGAACCACCTGTCTACCATGAACTGCCTCCTCTGCCTCTTACTCCTGATCTCCCTCTAGCAGATCTATTATTTGACCACAGTGTCAAATCTTTACTCAAAGGCTTCAGATTCCCGCGCCTCTCGTCCTCTTGCAACAAAATACCTGTCAGTTTTTCAAATGTAGGAGATTTATCCCTTGTTGTGAGACCTGTTATGAACATATGATAATCTTCAACATGCCATTTAAGGTAATAGTGACCAGATCAGTGTTGGAAAATTTTTTCCCTATATTTACGAGCTTGTCTTTCACCTCTTTAATATGACCCAAAAATGAACTAACATATTCATTTCCATCCATCTTAATGCCTATCAATTTAGTTTTTAGGAACAAAATGCTATTTGTGTTGCTAGTTTCATACAATGCTTTAAGCGTTGTCCATGTTGCAGCAGAAGTTGTAGCTTCTCTAATATGTAGAATTATGCTATCTTTAACAGACATGCGCAACAATACCTTTGTCTTGTTTTCGTGCTTCTCCCAATCTTGGATTTGTGTTAATGTCACACCTCCAGCCGCATCAGGTTTCAGTTCAATTCCCTTCGCAATGTTCCAAACACCATAGCCTTCCATGAGCGTCTGCATCTTGAATTTCCAATTAATGAAATTCGATCTATCTAACTTGTTGGCTTCGTTGAGGTAGGTCTCTGTCAGCGGATTCTCCATCACTGCAAGATATTCCCTGCAAGTGAAACACCAAGGATATGCAACTTTCTGTCGCTCTACCTTCAGATACCACCGATCCGTCTCAATCTAGCTATGCAAATAACCTCAGCACACCCTTCCTCTCTGGGTTCCCATGCTAGATTTCTGAATGCTCAAATCACGAAACTTTTATTTCCATAAAACAAATGGTCACACACAAAATCTCACAAATAGAGTTCTCTTAAATAATCCACTTTTAAATAACTACCTCACTATTTATGATGCTTCATCCTTTCATAACTCCACTTTATATATAAAATAATATAAAACTCTTAAAACTTTAAATACCCACTTTAAAAAAGCCACTTTAATAATGAAGTGAATAACTCCCTCTTTTTGGAAAAAAAAACTTTATACCTCAAATAATCAAACGCTTCATGCTATAACTTCAAAAGCATGCAAAAAATAACCTCATGTTTTAACCTCACGCAAATTGTGCTTCTCGAATTCTTATATACTCACGCAGAGCATTGTATGAGGTCGGCGCTTTCCACATGCACAAGAAACAAAACTGATCCGTTCATACAAATGCAACAAAACTCAGGATTGGCCCACGGTCGGCAAAAACTCCACATCTTCAAACACCACACGCTTTCCGCACCTCACGCTTTTTCACAAATGCAACGGACGCATTTACACCAGATCTCAAAAACTCATGCAACAGTCTACACGCTGACCGTAACCTCCTCTTCCATGTAACTCGAACTCACACGGCTGTTTTTATCCAAAATATTTCAGCATCTCACTCTCGTGGCTCTGATACCAAGATAAAATATGTGAAACAAACACACAATTCACTTCTATATCTTATTTAATGAAGACTAATTACATTTTTATATAGGAAAAGACTCTATAGAGTTGATTATATGCAAACCAAAAACAACTAGACTCTCAACTATGAACAACTGAAGCTTATAACTGATACTTACAACTAACGCTTACTCCATTATTTCCAAGTTCATGATGGGTTGAGAGGATCTGTTAGAGTTGGCTTGTGAACATTTGACAAGTGCGAGAGAAAGGATGAAGCATTGGATAGATCACGAAAGATGAGATGTGCAGCTAAACATAGGTCACCAGGTCTTCATCAGGTTGGGTAGGAACCAATTCACGCCACCTACCGGGATGTCTCCATCGCTGGTGCGGAGGTTTGAAGGTCCATTCAAGATACTTGAGAAAGTCAAGGACGCTTGCAAGTTGGAGCTGTCGTTTCACTTGAGATCTCATTATCCTGTTTTTCACATTAGTCAATTGAAACCATGCCCACCTGTGGTCCAGCGATGATTGTCAATCGACCAGAGTTGGAGGTTGATGAGATCTTGACATACAAAATGATAGGAATTGGCAAGAATCCTCAGATTGAGTATTTCGTTCGTTGGAAGGGAGGATCCGAAGAAGATGGTTTATGGAAGCACAAGATCTGCGAGGTCAGGGTTAAACACAAGGGAGCTCCAGCACCTGGATTGTCGAGGACGACAATGAATTGGGGTCGGGGAGAGTGTAAAACCTCTGGCAAAACGGGAAGAGAAATCCAATTGAAAGATATTATATATCTTTGCATACCTTGCGTCGCATCGTGAGCAGGGTCATTCCTTTAGCGTCCATGAGTAGGACTTCGTCCTTGGGATCTGAAGGATAGTTGTCCACTCTAAACACAAGGTTCCCGCTCGAATCGAACACTGTAAAACCATTGCAGCTGAAAACATGAGACTTCTTAAACACAGTTAGCGCTGTGGCAGGCCCCTTGAAGACCTTGTTGTTATTCACAGCATGCCTGGCGAACTATGGGCTGTGTGGATGAAACTTGAAAAGCATTGTTCCTGAGAATATGAAGCAGCGAGGAGCCAAGACAGGTAGGTAAGGGATGGGCAAAAGAACAGAGAATGAATATTGTATATGGAAGACGTATGTGTTGATTCGTCGTCCTGTTAATCCCTTCATATATCCGAAGGGCCATTGCATTGAAATTGGTCATCCTGTCACCTTCATAAAAACCAAAACACATCCCCCTTAATTTAATATATATCGGCCATTGATTGGTCTTAAAACTTCCTTGACTCACTGCCATAATATACTCTACTTAAAAGATTGTAAGGGTAGGCATCAAGCTGCCTAGGTGTAAACTTTATTAGTGGGCGGCAGTTTAACCTTAGATTTGGAATATAAAATGGTTGGGAATACGAATCACGCCTCACTAGCAAGGAGGAGATCATAGCTTGTGACACATCTTTGCAAAATGGTCAAGGAGGCATGACGTTTACTTTTTGATGAGTGGAATTAATATGTCATCGCGCTTATTTTTTGATGAGTGGAAATTAATATGTCATCGCATACGATGATAATATTTATCCCTTTCGAAGATTATCTAGTTTGATGAGATAAATAAACATAATTAAATTTAATTTTTTAAATGTAGTTTTTATATATGAGTACATATTTCAAATGTGATTTTAATGTTTGAATAAAATAGAAATAATAAAGCTAACAAATTGTCATGATTTTTTTTTGGTGCAGCCATTCTTCAACGATGAAAATGAGACAGTTAAATTATTTTAAAATTTAATAAATATTTTTCGATTTCTATATTGTATTAAAATTCTTTATGGGGAATGTTGTAGGTCTATACTTAATATTTGTAAAGAGTAACTAAGTCAACTAAATTGTTAAAATAAATTTGTTTTTTATTCCAATTTTTTTTTATTTGTTTGAAGACAATGACAATCTTCTCGTAATTAATTAGTTTTTTTCGACACTATGGTTATACTTTACTTTAAATTCTTTTTGACCCTTTAAATTCTTTTTGACCTCGTTTGAATTTTAAGCTTAAAAGTAAGGACATAGTATTTGCAGGGTCTTTATTTTGTTATTAGCATGATAACTATTATGTTGTTAGGAAGTTAGGAAGTTGATATATCTAGGTTTCTTTAAGAATAGGTTATTTTGGAGACTAAAACTTTTTTATAAGTTGAATATAGATTATAAGTCATTTCTCATTGTATCCATGATGGTTAGGTAAGTGGGATTTAACTTCTTCATTTACATATTTCAATGCCAAATGAATATAGACAATTCCTAGCAATAATCAAAGGATACAACAAACATCAAACAAAAGATTTGGTTCAGAGCAATAACATTTCCTCAACAATCAAAAGAATACAACTACTATTCAATATAGAGAAGTGTTGTTGGGACAAATAACTACAAATTCAAAACCTTATTCACTAACATGTCCTTTCCACCTCCTGAATGGCTCAACTAGAAAAAGCCAAGCATAAGGCCTTGCAACAACACAACCAAAACCTTACACATCAACATTTTCCTACCCACAAAAGAGATGAGTCCCAACATTATAATAAATTGAATACAATTAGCATTGAAGACAATGGAGAATTCTCATCAACAACCATTGCTCAACAATGAGACCAATATATACATTTTTAAACACAACAAAGAAAAAATGATATAAAAAACAAGAAACTTTATTTATTAATGCATCCCTACCACCACATTAATGCTAACCAATAATAAAGAATGCATTAGAAACTAATTAAATGTCATAAATACTTATGAACCAACTATGCAATACCATTTCAAATTTCCAAAAAATAAAATCAGATTTCAATATCTTATCGAATTTCCAAAAAATAAAATCAGATTTCAATATCTTAGGTTTATCAAAAACTTTAATACAAATTGTATTAAGGTAAAATACAACTTTTAAATTAATAATAAAATTTAAAAATCACTATAATATAATACTCAATACTCCTAAAACTAATAAATATTCATTAATACACTACTCAAACACGAAATTGTGTGTACGCCATAATAAGTAAACTATGGAAAACAAATCATTCCTATGTTTTATAGCGTCTCATAGCCATCAACTACTAATAGGTTTGATGAAACCTATAAACGATATGGGCAAGGGACTAACAAATCCTCGTAATTGCTTTTGTTGCGAGTCATCACAAAACACATATTTTGATATATTATAATTCTGAATTTGTTAGCTGGTGAATGGATTCTTTTACAATAATAAACCATAATTCATTGAATTTTTATTTTTTTAATATTTTTGCTATTACAAATAGATTAAAAGAGATCTACCACATAGAAATGAAAAATAAACCAGGATCGAAGCATTATAAATCATATAACTAAGTCGTAAATTGAAGTATCTAAACTTTCATTAGAACAATGAAATTCCATTAGCTTTTCTTGTCACTTGAAAATTAAGTTTACAAGGCCAAGGCTAAAGACGACTAAGGCTACAAGGCCGTGGAAAACACAAGCCTTGGTTACATAGAGTAAAGATAGCCGTATCACACTCCCATGTACAAAGTCCTTCATATTACTTTGGTTGGGCATGGGGCACCAAAGTCCTTCTCTGTAATGGTGTCATAAGCTATGACTGGAGCTGGTTGACGATCCTCGTCGCAGGTGGAAAGTAGTTTGTGGACTCCACTTTCTGTTGGAGAAACATATGCAAAAGGATAATCTCACAACCATAAACATGGCAATACTGTCCGGCAAAACATGCTATTCGATAAGTGTCGTGTAGTCCAAGACAGTAGGATTCTCCATCTTCAGTTCTTGTTCAGCGGAATTTGGCAATTCCAATACCAAGAGAGTAGGAAAACCCAAAACGTATCCCCTCTCTCTATTTCCTTCTGGTACCCATTGGAATCGATGGGTGTTCAGTCCGACGGCATGATCTGATCGAGAACGATAATCAAACCCATAACGAAAGCCTGGTTGTAGCCAGGCCGCACTGTCAGATTGAACACATCTCCTCCCAGCCTTATATCTGATCTCACCTGCTTTGGCTTCACCTGCAAAACCCCAAATATTTTCAGAACTTGGCATGAATACAATCCAATAAATTACTTTGAATATACACATACAAGGTAAAGAAGACATCCGGGAAGATACAGACCTCTGCAACGACTTCGTTAAAGCGGTTGAGAAGGGTGAAGGAACGCTTGGCATAACATCCTTCGACACGGTAGTCAGAGTCCCGCTTATTCTTGCTCTTGCTTTGAGTCGAAGAACGCACGTACACCTCCGCTAAATTCTTTGAGGAGATTCGCAGAGATGCTCTTCTCACGTCGAACAAAGGTTTTTGCGCATCCCGAAATTCTCCTGGGAATCCTTGCCATTCATTCTGCAGACTCAGCCTCTGTTTCACATATAATAATACAATTTAATTCACTATCAAGCATTACAAAGATTTTAGTCTTCTTCGTTAATGAAATATCAAACGATGGAGACCTAGTTAAATGATATTAGATATGTTTGTATACCTTGCGTCTCATTGTGAGAAGGGCCCTTCCTGCAGCGTCCATGAGAAGGACTTCTTCCTTGGGATCTGAAGGATAGTTGTCAACTCTAAACACAAGGTTCCCGCTGGAATTGAACACTGTAAAACCATTGCAGCTGAACACAAGAGATTTCTTCCATACTGTTAAAGTTGTGGCAGACGCCTTGGAGAGCTTATCGTCTATCACAGCACGCCTGGCGAACTCTGGATCCTGTGGATGAACCTTGGCAAGCATTGCACTTGAGAATATGAGGCAAGGATGGGCGAAAGAATGAATAATGCAAACGAAAGACGAAAGACTAGTGACGGAGAGAGAACGCCGAGGCTAATGACTCGGTGTATCTGGTGTGCTGATTCCTCGTCCTACTAATCCCTTCTTATATCCGTCTGGCCACTTCTTTGCCATTCGGCCCTCCCCTCCCCTTCATTAAAAGCAAAATTATCTGGCTTAAATTAATATTTCTACGGTTGAGTGCTCTTCACTCCAGTAGCATATACCACCAGGTTCGCCATCAATCAACAACGTGTAAGGCTTTTAAGTGGGGGCCATTGAATAATAAATTTGGAATATGACATTAAACAGTCCACGAAGCATGATGTTTACTTTTGAGTTAGTGGAATTAATATATCATCCCGTAATGATGTTGATATTTGTCATTTTCCAAAGACTAATATACCAGAGGTTGATATTTATCATTTTTTTTTTTCATTTTCCAAAGACTAATATACGAGATGTCGATATTTATCAATTTCCAAAAGGCTGATATACGATTAAGAAGTTTTAGGAGACAAAGGCGTTTTTTTAAATATTGATTAATATAAGATTAAGAAGTTTTAGGAGACAATTAACCTAAATTTTAAAAAATTATTTTATTTTAAATATGATAAAATAGTTAAAATATCAAAATTATTATAATTAAAAAAAAATTAAAATAATAAATAAATATTTTTTAATAATATTAAAAGAGGTTTTAAAAATAATAAAGTCATGGTGCTAGACACCTATATGTTTTTATTATTATGAAAAGTTTAAATTTTTTTGTTTTTAAATATGATAAAAATAATTAAAATATCAAAACTATTATAATTTAAAAAAAAATAATAATAAATAAATAAATATTTTTTAATAATATAAGGAGGTTTTTAAAATAATTAAGTCATGGTGCTACACACCTATATGTTTTTACTATTATGAAAAGTTATATAAGTAAAAGAAAATCATGTACTTATCATAAAGTTTCTTTATATTATAACTTTACCATATATTAATTTTTTAAATTATCAGTAATGATAATATTTTGTAAACTTTTTTTTTATTATAAACTTTACGCATAATTTTTTAAATTATGAGTAATGATCATATTTGTTTTCTTAGGTTTATAATTTTAAATAATAAATTATATATATTTAGTTATTTTAATTTGATTTAAACTTTACACATTTATTAATTTTTTAAATTATGAACCATGATCATATTTGTTTTGTTATGTTTATAATTTTAAATAATAAATTTTATATATTTAGTTATTTTTTTTTTTTTTTTTAAATAAGAGAAATGATCATATTTATTTTCATAAATTTATAATTTTAAATAATAAATTTTATATATTTAATTATTTTAATTATTTTTTTTAAAGTTATGGACAATGATCATATTTGATTTTAATATTCATTAGTTTTTTAAATTTATAATGTTAAATAATAATTTTGATTATTCAAATTAAAATGTATAAATTTTTTTAATATTTTAATTTTTCTTTTTCATTTTTATTTTAAATTTTATTTTTAAATTTAATATTCAATCAAATTGATTATGATCTATACTATTATTTTAATTATTTAAAGTTATGTTACAGTTCTTAAATTAAGTTTCAAATTTTTCAACCTTTTAATATTGAGATGGATAATATTTAAAAAAAAAACTAACAAGAAAAAATTGATTTTTACATAATTTTAACAATTAAATATAAAATTATAATTTGATATTACAAACAAACAAGTATGTCTAACAATATAAAAAAAGAGATAAATTATTTTCATAAATTTAATTATCATAATCTTAATTTCATATTTTTATTTTTCTATAAAAAAATTCAATAACTTTTAAAAAGTCATATCTACATATAAAAGAATTCACTTATACTAATATCATAAATCAATGTAAATATTTTATAAATACAAATATTAAAAAATAAAAAAAATAAAAAAATTCCTATATAAAATTAATTTAATAATATCTAAACTTATTTAGACCATGAATTTTCCTAATACTCTTTCCTAATATATTTAGTATAATTTTTTTTTTAACATAATTTAAAATTATCTCATAATTTAAATTAATTTGACACTATAGTATTATATCATAAAGTAATATTTCAAATTCAAAAGTAATAAAATATAAAAATTGTATAATTGTTCTATTTTTAATTTTTTTTTTATTGTCAATTCATACTAGTTTAATCAAAGTGTGAATTTTAGTTGCTAGATTACTAGAGTTCAATATTTTTGAATGAGTTTAATTAAAAAGAAACACCCAAAAATCCCATGATTTAAATTACTTTGTCATTATACTATTATATTTTATTATATTATAAAATAATATTTCATATTTACAAATAATATAATAATTTTACTTTTTAAATTTATTGTAAATATATATTAATTTATTTTAATCATAATTTAATTAATTTTAATTATATAAAAAATTAAAAGTAATAGAATTAAACTATTATATATATAGAATTTGACATTAGTGTTAAGCCTACTCATCGAATAGGACGATGTTCTTAAATGTGACCACATCAAGTTGTCCACACATTACGATGTTCGTAATTATGACGAGGTCAAATTGGGACGATTGACGATGTTCTTAATTGTGGCCACATAAAATTGTCCTCATATTGTCTTACATGTTCTTTCCTTTTCATAAAGACTAAATTAAAATTATCATCTAAACCATGTTATATTAAAAAAAGCATTCCTCCGCGCCTTGCAAAAGAGATGTAAATTGTTTTAATTTATAAACAAATTTTATTTATAAACACATCATAAAGACTAAATTAAGATTATCATCATCTAAATCATGTTACATTAAAAAAAAATTAATCCTCCGCCCCTCGCAAACAAGATATAAATTGTTTTAATTTATAAACAAATTTTATTTTTCTCAATAAAAAAACTTATATTAATAAAATATAACAAATTCTCTTAGAATAAAAAAATCCAAAAAGTACCATTCTACCATATCCTTCATCATCATAGACTTTTATAAACTGTTAATAGATATTACATCAAAAAAAATTGTAGCTTTTAACATTGATCTCTAAAGAAAATATCTGCTAATTTAGTTTCAGTAAATAGTAAAACAAAAAGATCAACATCTTTTTTTTTTAGCAAAAATATCTGAATTTCCTCTAACACCTCCTGCAAAGTAGATACCATCCTCATCAAGAAGTAAAGCTGCTTTTGATAGTTGATTTGCTTCTTGATTGTAAGCTCTCTAAATATGATTGAATCTTAGTTGAATTAAAAAACCACTCAATAATCACTTTTGAGCTACCAACCAAATGTAACTTTGTTAGCTTTTTGTAAGAATCAAAATAAAGTAAACACCACAAAGCAAAAAGTTCGCCTCTCACATTAGTAATCCTGTAAGTGCCTAAGAATGGACATTTTATCACAAAGAAGAGAAAGAAACTCAATGTAGACTTTACTTATTGACCTTCGACTTTTAGAAATATGACATATGAAGAAAAATCCCTATATGCAATACATCAATCTTCCAAATATTTTATATTTGGAAATAATCCTAATTTTTTTCATCATCTCAAAATACTAATCTTAAATGTCACGGTCCTTTGTTGAGAATGTAAATGACGCTCGTAGAGGTAAAGGTAAAGGTTTAGGAGTTTCTTTAATGTTAAGATAATTCTTTTTAAATTATCCATCACATCATTTGTATTAGCTTAAAAAGAAATATATAAGGATTATGTTGTTCGTTGTCATGGAAACCCATACCACTAGTAGTATGTTAATTTTTCTATCATATTGATAACTTAACGGACATGGGGTAAGAGAATCTAGGCTAAGAACCATGAGAAAATTAAACTAGAGGAGGATGGTGCTCTGCTACAGGAACATGGAACCTGTGGGTTTGGATAATTCAAACCAGTTAAGTTTAGACCAACTAGATTTTCTTCTTGCATATTGAGCTTAAATGATCCACATTTTTTACTTGGAGCTGCACATCATCCAAGTGGAGAAGGATTTCCTAATGGGCTCTGTGCCTTTCCCTCATAACTTTTCCTATTCACATTTTTAAGTGTCGACAGAGATAAATGATTTTGAAATATTGATATTCTCATTCCAACGTAGAGCCAAGATCAACTACCTAGGATCAAATGTTGTCTGCTACCTCTTCATTGGAAATGAAATATCTGAGAACTTGGACGTTTGCTTCATCAATGTCGATTTCAACTTGAATTTTTGGAGGGGTGTGTGCATGGTAGTCTGTAATGAGATTCTCTGCTACAAAGATAGCCCTAGAGCTCAAAGCTCTACGAATACCTCACTAAGAGTGAACATGGGAGCCCTTGCGAGCCATATGAGCCAACAAAATGAGAAGGCGATAAAGGGATCGGATCAAGGGAGAGGTAGAGGGCTCTAAAGAGGAAGAGAGTAAGGAAATGCATAGAGGGACTAGAGCAATGTAGGTTAGAAACAATGGAAGCAGTTGGCATGGGTGAAATATCCCATCAAAACGCTCGGGGGAAGGGGTAATTCCCATGATCTTAGGCATAGGTTCTATAACTGACAATAAAATTAGCCAGAGTATGAGGAGCCTGCGAAGGACGGATGAGGGGATCAGGTTGGAGAGAAAGGACATGGGTGAGGGGGAGAACGAAGCAGAGTGATGGTGCATGAGGAGTAATGAGGGATGGGAAGACCAAGTGTTCATTAAGTGAGTGAAGGAGGGACATGTGCCAATGTGCCTAGTTTATAAATTAACATTGAAATTGAATGGAAATTGTGGAATATTATTTTTTACTCACGAAGAAATAATGAATTGCAATTTTTCGTAAAATTAAAACAACTAAAAATATTAAATAGAAACATTAACACCTCAATCAACTCATGATGATGTAAATTTTAATCATCAACAAATCCTTCCCAATTTTCAATGCACAGGAAAAATCTCTTCTCTAATCTTCATTAGAATTATCCATTAAATTAAAACTTTAACAATAAAATTTATAACTTTCTCTTCCTCATTAGAATTATCCATTAAATTGAAACTCTAACAATAAAATTTATAACTTTCTCTTCCTTTGATGTCTACGAAACTCTTAACTTATAAACATATTGTATAATGACTATGAAACTAATAACTAATTACCATATTGTATAATAACTGAGAGAGATTTGATTATGGAAGGAACATTGAGCATGAAAGAGTAAAAGGGCAACCTCCATCGAGAAAGAACAAATACCATGATGAGCAACAATTTGTCAAAATAATGAATTTGATGTAACTCCATCGTAGGTTTTATGGGAAGTCGATATTTCCAACCATCCCAATCACATCAAAAACTTTTAAAGAATAGGGTGTTTAATTTTTCCTTCCCTTGGAACTCTTAACTCATCTACACACAAGAATTTAAATCACATGTCAACCACTCATCCTCCTCAATAATTCTATGCATAAAAGTCGCAACCCACAAGCCATGAACAACCTTGGCATCTAGAACATCGTTGGTCTAAACCAAGTTTAGGCCCCATGGAAATTTATCGTTGTGCATACCACGTTCCATCTCTAGATGACAACAATACAACATATCCATGTTCTTTGATTAATATGCAATTAGAGACCAATCCCCAAGACTAGGATTGATTTTTTTTTATGTACTACCATTATATTTTAGTATACGATGAATTTAATAATTCAAAAATCTTAGAAGAAACTGCATGATTCCTATTGTGTACAAGTAGATCCACTAAACTATTAACAATCATAAAATAGTAAATTATTTTTCTAGAATGTTATATAATTATTATTATTATTATTTTTAAATTATTATAATTTAGTTATCAAGTCAATAATGATAATATTATTGATTATTGTTCCATGATTATTATTTACGAACATAGGTTGATTTATCATTTTTATTTAAATAAAATTAAAATAATTTATTAATAATTTATTGGTGATTTATAAAGGACACATTTATTCTCACTAAAAATTAAACTGTTACCTTGTTTTTTTACTTTTAAATTACAATTTTTTAATCAATTAAAAATAATTAACTTTTAACTTTTAAGTGTTTTTATGGATTTAATATATTAAAAATAAATTTAACATATAAAATATTCAATATATATTTTTTATTTAATTCATTTATTTACTTTCTTTATTTACTCTCCAAATTTAAAAACACGACGTCGATAACAAGTGTACGAAACAAAAAATATGGTCACTAATTTTCAACCTCTAAGGGATGGCATTAGGTTATGAATAGAAATTAATTTTGCAAATAAAAGGAATGATAATAAGGAATGATAATAACTGTATGGACCATATAAAACAAACAAGTATATGTTTATTTAATTTTTTTAATTATTATATATATATATATATATATTATTTTAAATAAAAATGGTATATATTAAAATTGTAATTTTTTATTTGTTAATGGGTTTAATGGTTAAAAACATGTTTTTTTTCTTAAGACGTCACAAGTTCAAATTTATAAGAGGGTAATGTATGTATACCAGTGTTTAACCGTAACCCTAAAAATAGATTATTATTATTATTATTATATAGAAATAATATTATAAATATATTTTTAATTATTTTTTTTCAAATATTTATATTATTTACAACTTTATATAAAGATAAAATAAAAAATGGTTAAATTTCTTAAAACAATACACTACAATTGTTTTAAAAATAAATTTAGCAAATGTCATAAAAATTTCCAAGATAATGAAAATAGATAATCTTATTGAAGTTTTGTAAAGATATGTTTTACCCAATTAAACCCAATTTTTCTTTTTTTCCACAAACTTTATCATGTCAATTTAGGACATAGCATTTTTCATTGAATTGTACTCTTTATATAGATGAAAGAAGTAAACATCATTGAACCTAATAATCATTGACATGGCGCAATTAGAGACTAGATGAAGACATAATATCTTCTTTTATGTATGATCCATTTACCAAATTTACCACCATTTTGAAATAATTACATATTTATAAATTTTAAACATTATTTTTAATATTATATTTAGAATATAAATTAAATCTCTTAGTTATACCTAATTACTACATCTCCTTCTAACTTCGAATTTCAAAGAATAAATGATAATTTCCAAAATGTACAACAAATTACTACATCCCCTTTTAACTTCGAATTTCAAAAAATAAATGATAATTTCCAAAATGTACAACAATCATCCTCACAAGGAACAAACAGTCATCCTCACAAGGAACAAACAATCATCCTCACAAGGAACAAACAGTCATCCTCACAAGGAACAAAGAGTAGGTCTTTTGGAGTGACTTTTTTGAGTAATTATCCATGGTAGAAATTTATTAGAAATTACCAACCAAAAGAAAAAAAAACATATGTTAGTGGTTCCTTATGTTTCTTTTCATAACTTGGACTATTCTACATGTTAGACTATTCTACATGATGACACTCCAAGAATCTCGCTTTATAAGCCACACATGTAGTATACTCACCATCCATAAAAATTTTGGACCAAATAATACTATTATGTTTATGTACCAACTACTCCCAAGTCCTATTTTCTTTCCAAAATTATTGCAAAATAAAATTATGTTAGGAGATGTTGCATTTTTACAAATACACCTTAATTTCTCAGAAATAATATCATATATTCACAAAATTATACTAACCTATACTATCCACATAATGATCAAACCTTATTTTAACCTTTTTGGCATTCCCTACTTTCCCAACCAAAAAATTACTTAAAAGAAGATAAGACAAAAGAGGATAAGACAATATTAGGGATTTCCACATAACATATTCATTGGTAGTTAATTTAACAAGAGACCTAATCCACCCTTCAAAAGAGAAAATCTAATATTATGTGTTTCATTACCTATTCCAATGTTTATTTGTATTTGAGCATTTAGCTTTTAAGTACACTTCAAAGTGGCGTATATTCTTCATCCCCATCCTCCTACAAATTTGGGATTTTCCATTCATTTTAATTTTACTAATAAAATACCCTCTTTCCTTGTTACATTTTATCCTCTTTCTCCTTGTTACATTTTTTTTTCTCCTTGTTACATTTTCATAAAAAGATAAAACATGTTTTTTCTTATTTTCTCAAGAATAATCCATAGAGTGTTAGTAGTTTAGATTTTTTTTTAACATTGATTCAATTAGTGTATCTCTTCCACATATAAATGAGGTTATATAGATCACCATCATGTAATTATTTATTATTTTTTCTGAAAAAAATATTAAGCTAGTGTCTTTTTAATCATTTTCCTTAACCACAAACCCTAAGTATTTCATACCCAAGTTAAATGTGAAAACTTGTAAAGGAAAAAACTATGTTAAAATATATTTCTTGCCTCTAACTTAAACCATGGAAAAATATACATGATTAAAGTGTGTTTTCAAATTTCTTGGTGAGGAGTTTTGAAGGTATTTTCCAGATAATCCACAGTTGGTGTCATTTTTGTCATCGACATTTTGAATCTAAATCGAGATTCATCATTAAGTTAATCATCAAATGGAAGTTTGTTGATCTTAGTCAATTAATAGTTCAGATGCACGACAATTGTTTGAATTTAACCAAGTTAGTTGTCTATAAACCCTAATTTAAGAGCTAAACAAAAAATAAAAAACAAAATAAAATCAAATGAATTAATAAAAATAAATGATAATGATTAATAAATATAAGTCTAGGGTTTGAGTGAATGATTTTAATAGGATTGGGATGATTTTAATAGTGTTAAATTATGTATTAGAGGTTATTTATGTTTTTCAGGGTTTATGCTATTATGATTTTTATATCATCTATATATAGAGGGTTGATCATTTTTTAAAAATATGATTAGGATACTTAATGATGTTAGTATATGTAGTTGGGGTTATTTATGATTTAAATTTTAAGCGATTAGGATTTATATATCACAACTACATGTGAGTATTGATAATAGTATATATACATATACATATATATATATATATATATATATATATATATATATATATATATATATATATATATATATATATATATATATATATATATGAAAATCTAAGGTTAGAATGATAAAAACTAAGTATTAATATATATAGTAATAGGTTTTAATATGATTAGGATACATAATATTGTGAATATCATATGATTAGGATTAGGGTACATAATATTGTTAATAAATGTAGATTTAGGGTTTCAAAGATTACCATTAGGGTATATAGAACTTAAATAATAATAATATATATAGTAACTAATTTTTATAATTGAAATTTTATAGTAGTAATAAGACTAGGTTAGTTACACCTCTAAACCTAGGAACTAATTCAAAAATAAAACAGAAACATGCAAGGAAAAGAAAAAGGCAGGTGTCATACCTGATTTGATCTATGAGGGTCCCTTAGTTGGTTTATTAATGGGTGCCAAAAGCTACTTACCTCCAGGCCACCGTCTTTGTTCATATTGTTGGGGTCCTTGATTATTTCTAGAGCTTCTCTTAAGCGTATTTTGTAGTAGTGATCCTCTTTTGCTAGTATCTTGGTATCCTCAAGGAAAACATGATGTTTGGTCTTAAGGGAGTGTTCTGCTAAGGCAGAAGTGCGAGTGTGTTCATTTATAATGTATTCTTCATGTTCCTAAATCCTTACCTGGAACAATCGTCTAGTTTCACCAATGTAACATTTCCCACATGAACAAGAGACCTTGTGGATGCCTTTTCCTTGTTGGCGGTCTATAGGGTCCTTTACATGCTTCATTCTTTGTTTGATAGTAATTAGGGGTTTGAAGGAGGTCATAATTTCTTTTCTTTTTAAGATCTTTGCAATCTTGTCTGTGACACCCTAAATGTAGGGAAGAAAGACCTTTATGTTGGAGGTTTGATCATTTTGGGCACGAGTCCTTCTATCCTTATTATATATTTCCTTTTTATGTCTCTATCTCTATACCCATTGTTCCTAAATACCTTAGTTAAGTAGTCTACTTACTCTTTAAGATGTTCCTTGTTGAAAATTATTTCCGCCCTTATGGCCATGGTGTTGAGAACCCCCATCGTTTGAGAGGGATGGTGGTGGTATTCGACATGAAGGTAGCTATCTTTGTGAGTTTTCTTCTTGAAGACCTCGTGTCCCAGTGTACCATATTGTTTCCTAGTCATGAGTATGTCTAGGAAGGGTATGCTATTGTTTTCTTCTAGTTCCATGGTGAATTTGATGTTCTCAGAAATTCCATTGAGGGGCTCAAAGAATCTGTCCAGTTCTTCTTTGCCATGAGGCCACTTGACGTTGGTATCATCAACATACCTTTTCCATCTAGATGGTTTAAGGGGGTATGATTCAAGGGAATTTATCAAACTTCTCCATGTAGAGGTTGGCTACAATAGGGGATAAAGGAGATCAAATGGCTACAAGGCTTGTTTGCTCGAAAACCTCTCCTTGGAAACTGAAGAAGGTTGATTTTAGAAAAAATTTTGCTAGTCTGGCTATTTGAGGGTCTGCAACCTCATTTATAACTTGAATGGCCTCATTTAACAGTATCTTAGTAAAAAGTGAAACCACATCAAAGCTAATGAGCATATCCTTTGATTCAATTTTCTCCTCTTTTTTGAGTTCCACAAAGTTTCTTGAATCCTTGATGTATGAGTCTATTCTGCCAACTAACGGTCCTATTATCCTTACCATGTACTTGTCTAGTTCATAGGTTGGGGAAACGATTGTGTTGACAATTTTTCTTAGAGGAACACCTTCTTTGTGGATCTTAGGGAGTCTATATATTCTAGGGGTGATTAGACAACTTGGAGTTAGTTGTTTATCCATCCTTTCATCTAGGTTGGAAACTTTTATGCCCTTCTTGACTTCCTTGATGGCCTTGGATATTGGGTTGTTGTCTAGCTTCTTATAAATTCCAGTCATGGTGATATGTTGTATCATTTTGGTGTTGTAATCCATTTTGTTCATGACTAATGTAGCCCCACCCTTATCAGCCTTCAAAATAAAAATGTTTTCGTTGTTTCTGAGGTTCTTGATGGCTTCATGCTCCTTTTTGATGATGTTATTTTTCAGTGGTTTTGAATTCTTGAGGACGAGGGCACAGACTTTCCTAATGACATCCTTATATTCTTCATTGAGGTTTTTTATGCTATCTTCTATGCTGCAAACTATGTTTTCTACATGGACGGTTTTCCTAACAATGGAAAAACCTAATCCTTTCTTTAAGATATTTACTTCTTCATTGTTTAGATCATGGTTGGACAGGTTTATGACTTTTATATCATTGTTTACTATAGCGTCTTCTTTGTTTGTCGTGTCCATTTTAGCTATAAGCTTCTCTAGTTTTATTACATGGCGTTTGTTTTCCTTATGTCCCTCTCCCTCTGCCTTAATGCAACGTTGGCATTCATTATTGTATAGAGGTCTATTTGTATCTCGTGCGTGAGCTCCAGGTGAAGTTCAAGGGTCGTTCTTGATAGAAAGTCCATTGCTGCACGTGTTTTCTGTATTTCTCCCTGGACTAGGGAATGACTCAGCCATTCAAATGCTTTGTAATTCTATCTACCATGCAGTTGATGATTAATGAAGGAAAAATTTGGGGTTAAATTATTATCTCTGCATCTTTTGAGAAGGCGAGATCAATAGCTCCTATAATGCTTTTAATCCATATATTTTCCATTAAACAGAAATTTTTCCAGGTTTCCCTTCTGTACATGGAAGATATTATTGTTTTCAAATTTTTGTGGTGAGGAGTTTCGAAGGTATTTTCCGAATAATCCACAGTTGGTGTCATTTTTGTAATTGACGTTTCGAATCTGAATCGGGATTCATCACCAGGACTAATCGTCAAATGAAAGCTTATTTCCGAATAATTATTAGAATTTAACCAAGACGACTATCTATAAACCCTAATTTAAGAGCTAAACAAAAAATAGAAAACAAAATAAAATAAAATAAATTAATAAAAATAAATGATGTATATATATATATATATATATATATATATATATATATATATAAGTCTAGGGTTTGAATGAATGATTTTAATATGATTGGGACGATTTTAATAGTGTTAAATTATGTAGTAGGGGTTATTTATGCTTTTTAGGGTTTATGCTATTAAGATTTTTATATCATCTCTCTCTCTCTCTCTCTCTGTATATATATATCTGGGTTAGAATGATAAAAAAATTTAAATATGATTAGGATACATAATATTGTTAATATCATATGATTAGGGTTAGGATACATAATATTGTTAATAAATTTAGATTTAGGGTTTATAAGATTATGATTAGGGTGTATAGAACTTAATTAATAATATATATAGTAACAATTTTTTATAATTAAAATTTTATAGTTGTAATAAGACTAGGTTAGTTAGACCTGTAAACCTAGGAATTAATTCAAAAATAAAACAAAAACATGCAAGGAAAAGAAAAAGGTAGGTGTCATACCTGATTTGATATATGAGGGTCGCTTAGTTGGTTGATTAATGGGTGCCAAAAGCTACTTAGCTCCAGGCCACTGTCTCTATTCATATTGTTGGGGTGCTTGATTATTTCTAGAGCTTTTCTTAAGCATATTTTGTAGTAGTGATCCTCTTTTGCTAGTATGTTGGTATCCTCAATGCAAACATGATGTTTGGTTTTAAGGGAGTATTCTCCTAAGGAAGAAGTGTGAGTGCATTCATTTCTAAGGTCTTCTTTATGTTGCTTAATCTTGACCTAGAATGATCATCCAGTTTCACCAATGTAACATTTCCCACATGAACAAGAGACCTTGTAGATGCCTTTTCCTTGTTGTTGGTCTATAGGGTCCTTTACAGACTTCATTATTTGTCTGATAGTAATTAGGGGTTTGAAGGAGGTTATAATTTCTTTTCTTTTTAATATCTTTTCAATCTTGTCTGTGACACCCCGAATGTAGGGAAGAAAGGCCTTTATGTTGGAGGTTTGATCATGATGGGCATGATTCCTTCTATCCTTATTATCAATTGCCTTTTTGATGTCTCTATCTCTATATCCAATGTTCTTAAAGACCTTAGTTAAGTGGTACACTTCCTCTTTAAGATGTTCCTTATCAGAAATCCTTTTCTCCCTTATAGCCATGGTGTTGAGAACCCCCATCTTTTGAGAGGGATGGTGGTGGGATTCAACATGAAGGTAACTATCTGTGTGAGTTTTCTTTCTGAAGACCTTGGGTCACAGTGTACCATCCTATTTCCTAGTCATAAGTATGTCTAGGAAGGGTATGCTATTGTTTTCTTCTAGTTCCATGGTGAATTTGATGTTCTCAGAAATTCCATTGAGGTGCTCAAATAATCTGTCCAGTTCTTTTTTGACATGAGGCCACTTGATGTTGGTATCATCAACATACCTTTTCCATCTAGATGGTTTAAGGGGGTATGATTCAAGGGAATTTCTCAAACTTCTCCATGTATAGGTTGACTACAATTGGGGATAAAGGGGATCACATGGATACAATGCTTGTTTGTTCAAAAAAATATCCTTGGAAATTTAACAAGGTTGATGACCACTTCAAAGCTAATGAGCATATCCTTAGTAAAAAGTGAAACCACATCAAAGCTAATGAGCATATCCTTTGATTCAATTTTCTCCTCTTTTATGAGTTCCATGAAGTTTCTTGAATCCTTGATGTATGAGTCTATTCTGCCAACTAATGGTCCTAGGATCCTTGCCACGTACTTGTCTAGTTAATAGGTAGGGGAACCGATTGTCCTGACAATGCTTCTTAGAGGAAATCCTTACCTGTGGATCTTAGGGAGTCCATATATTCTAGGGGTGGTTAGGCAACTTGTAGTTAGTCATTTCTTGATCCTTTCATCTAGCTTGGAAACTTTTATGGCCTTCTTGACTTCCTTGATGACCTTGGATATTGGGTTGTTGTCTAGCCTCTTATAAATTCCAGTCGTGGTGAGATGTTGTATCATTTTGGTGTTGTAATCCATTTTGTTCATGACTAATGTAGCCCCACCCTTATCAACCTTCAAAATCATAGTGTTTTCGTTGTTTCTGAGGTTCTTGATGGCTTCGTGCTCCTTTTTGATGATGTTATTTTTCGGTGTTTTTTCATTCTTGAGGATGAGGGCACCATCTTTCCTAATGGCATCCTTATATTCTTCATTGAGGTTTTTTATGCTATCTTTTATGTTGTAGACTATGTTTTCTACAGGGACGGTTTTCGTAGCAATGGAAAAGCCTAATCATTTCTTTAAGATAATTACTTCTTCATTGTTTATATCATGGCTGGATAGGTTTATGACTTTTCTATCATCGTTTACTGTAGCATCTTCTTTGTTTGTCACGTCCCTTTTAGCTATAAGCTTCTCTAGTTTTATTACATTGCGTTCATTTGCCTTACGTCCCTCTCCCTCTGCCCTTAACGCAACGTTGGCATCCATCACCATCCAGAGGTCTGTTCGTATCTTGTGCGTGAGCTCTGGGTGAATTTCAAGGGTTGTTCTTGATACAAATTCCAGTGCTACACATGTTTTCCTTATTTCTCCCTAGACTAGGGAATGACTGAGCCGTTCAAATGATTTGTAATTCCATCTACCACATAGTTGATGATTAATGAAGGTGAAATTTGGGGTTAAATTATTGTCTCTGCATCTTTTGAGAAAGTCGATATCAACAACTCGTCTAATGATTTTAATCCATAGATTTTCCATCAAAAGAATTTTTTTCCAAGTTTCCCTTCCGTACATGGAAGATATTATTGTTTTCAAATTTTTGTGGTGAGTAGTTTCAAAGTTATTTTCTGGATAATCCACAGTTGGTGTCATTTTTGTAATTGACGTTTCGAATCCGAATCGAGATTCATCACTAGGACTAACTGTCAAATGAAAGCTTGATGATCTTAGTCAATTAATAGTTTAGATGCAGGACAATTTTTAGAATTTAACCAAGTCGACTACCTATAAACCCTAATTTAAGAGCTAAACAAAAAATAGAAAACAAAATTAAATCAAAAAAATTAATAAAAATAAATGATATATATATATATATATATATATATA
>ML795076.1:27475-59047 GCA_009831015.1 Picea engelmannii | reverse complement strand
TTAAAATATGATTAGGATAATTAATGGTGTTAATATATGTAGTAGGAGTTATTTATGATCTAGGGTTTAAGCGATTATGATTTATATATCATATATATACATATATATGAAAATCTAGGGTTAGAATGATAAAAACTAAGTATTAATATATATAGTAACATGTTTTAATATGATTAGGATACATAATATTGTTAATATCATATGATTAGGGTTAGGATACATAATATTGTTATTAAATTTAGATTTAGGGTTTATAAGATTAGGATTAGGGTATATATAAATTAATTGATAACATATATAGTAACAAGTTTTTATAATTAAAATTGTATAGTTGTAATAAGACTATGTTAGTAAGACCTCGAAAACTAGTAACTAATTCAAAAATAAAACAAAAATGTGCAAGGAAAAGAAAAAGGTATGTGTCATACCTGATTTGATCTATGAGGGTCCCTTAGTTGGTTTATTAATGGGTGCCAAAAGCTACTTACCTCCAGGCCACCGTCTCTGTTCATATTGTTGGGGTGCTTGATTATTTCTAGAGCTTCTTGTAAGCGTCTTTTGTAGTAGTGATCCTCTTTTGCTAGTATATTGCTATCCTTAAGGAAAACATGATGTTTGGTCTTAAGGGAGTGCTCTCCTAAGGAAGAAGTGCAAGTGCGTTCATTTCTAAGGTCTGCTTTATGTTCCTTAATCCTTACCTGAAACGATTGTCCAGTTTCACCAATGTAACATTTCCCACATGAATAAGAGACCTTGTAGATACATTTTCGTTGTTGGTGGTCTATAGGGTCCTTTACAAATTTCATTCTTTGTCTGATAGTAATTAGGGGTTTGAAGGAGGTCACAATTTCTGTTCTTTTTAAGATCTTTGCAATCTTGTCTGTGACACCCCGAATGTAGGAAAGAAAGGCCTTTATGTTGGAGGTTTGATCATTATGGGCACGATTCCTTATATCCTTCTTATCTATTGCCTTTTGGATGTCTCTATCTCTATATCCAATGTTCTTAAAGACCTTAGTTAAGTGGTACACTTCCTCTTTAAGATGTTCCTTATCAGAAATCCTTTTCTCCCTTATAGCCATGGTGTTGAGAACCCTCGTGTTTTGAGAGGGATGGTGGTGGGATTCAGCATGAAGGTAGCTATCTATGTCAGTTTTCTTCCTAAAGACCTTGTGTCACAGTGTACCATCCTATTT
The DNA here is from genome assembly GCA_009831015.1 of Picea engelmannii. Classification (NCBI taxonomy): domain Eukaryota; kingdom Viridiplantae; phylum Streptophyta; class Pinopsida; order Pinales; family Pinaceae; genus Picea; species Picea engelmannii. The sequence continues at coordinate 57,851 of ML795076.1, read as the reverse complement.
CCTAGTCATAAGTACGTCTAGGAAGGGTATGCTATTGTTTTCTTCTAGTTCCATGGCGAATTTGATGTTCTCAGAAATTCCATTGAGGTGCTCAAAGAATATGTCTAGTTCTTCTTTGCCATGAGGCCACTTGTCGTTGGTATCATCAACATACCTTTTCCATCTATATGGTTTAAGGGGGTATGATTCAAGGGAATTTTTCTCAAACTTCTCCATCTAGAGGTTGGCTACAATTGGGGATAAAGGGGATCTCATGGATACTCCACTTGTTTGTTCGAAAAACTCTCCTTGGAAACTAAAGAAGGTTGATTTTAGACAAACTTCTACTATTATGGTTGTTTGAGGGTCTGCGATCTCATTTATAACTTGAATGGCCTCATTTAACAGTATCTTATTAAAAACGGAAACCACATTAAAGATAATGAGCATATCCTTGGATTCACGTTTCTCCTCTTTTATGAGTTCCACGAAGTCTCTTGAATCCTTGATGTATGAGTCTGTTCTACCAACTAATTGTTTGAGGATCCTTGCCACGTACTTGGCTAGTTCATAGGTTGGGGAACCGATTGTGTTGACAATTTCTCTTAGAGGAACTCCTTCCTTGTGGATATTAGGGAGTCCATATATTCTAGGAGTGATTAGGTAGCTTGGAGGTAGTCGTTTCGGCATCCTTTCATCTAGGTTAGAAACTTTTATGGCCTTATTGACTTCCTTGATGACCTTGGATATTTGGTTGTTGTCTAGCTTCTTATAATTGCTAGTCATGGCGAGATGCTCTATCATTTTGGTGTTGTAATCCATTTTGTTCATGAATACTGTAGCCCCACCCTTATCAGCCTTCAGAATCACAATTGAAACATCTCGTTATTGCGCGCACTAAGGAGACTTATTCTTTTGGGACACTTGCATGCAAGTGATCCGGGTCATTATACTATTGGTTGTTTTGATTATGATTATGAGATATGGTGGATTGATGATATGTTATTTTTGTTGTATTTACATTCATAGTTTATATTGATTGGGTTCTCTTGAGTTTGTAGGACTCTAGAGGCTAGAGGATGCTGAGACATCGTTGAAACTCCCTGGACTCTAGATCGAGTGAGGGAGTGTACTGTTAGGGTTTGAATGTTGTTGATGTGACATATGTACATGTGATTAGATATTATGATGTTGATTGTTATTGATGACATGTTTCGTTGATGGATGTAGGTTGATGATATCTTGATGACCAGACTCACATTGGAGTAAAGGGGTCATGCTTGACAACCAGAGACATTGAGGGAGAGGTGTTGAAACATCCCTGCTACATCCTACTAGCACTCTTGTTGTGGCTCGAATTATAGGTTAAAGATTACCTAGTTCGAGAGACCCGCGATGTCATGAGGGAAGATTGTGACAGTTGCTCATGATGACTCTAAGGGGTGTGCAATAAGGAAGGGTCCTTATTCCTTAGAGGCCCTTAGTCTCCCATAAGATCCCCTGACAGAGTATTGACTCCAGGGGTTGACGTCTACCAAATGCAGTCAAGAGGCGAGTGACTCCCTTGGAGCATGTAGTGCATCTTGAAGGGAACGTCACACAAATATAACAGAAAGATGCGAGTGGCACCCTTGGAGCACGTAGGGCATATTGAAGGGAATGTTGTGGTTTTAACTATGGTGAGTTAATAAACCTAGTTCCTAGAAAACTATGCCTCCTTAGGACCTGGTCGGCCTTAAAATGAATGATGTGATGACTAAAGTTTAATAACAAATTTTTCGTTAAGAACTATCGCCAAGCCTCGTGAATTTAAAACCTAGGTCTAAGTAGAACCTCTGAATAAAAAAAAAACAATTAGACATATAACAAGGGGGTAAATAAAATTCAAGATTTATTAATTAAAGTATAAATTTTAATGAAGGTTTAATTATTAAAAGGGGGTAAATGGTTGTTTGTCTAAACTTGCTAATTCTGAACTTAGTTAAAAAGGTGGAAACTTAAAGAAAAAGGGAAAATTAAAGAAAAGGGGAAACTAAAAGAAAAAGGGAAACTTAAAGAAAAGGGGAAACTTAAAGAAAAAGGGGAATGTCTAACTTAGTAAGGAATCTAGGCTTTGAAACTTGTAATTATGAATTCCACTAGGATTTAAGTAAGGTGTAAGTCATTTAAGAATTGTAAGGGAATAATGGGACACCGATGAGCGTTTTTAGAAACACTTTTAGGTGGGTGAGGGAAATAAGAAAATTTAATTAATTAATAAATTGGTTTTCTGGTGCGACTAGGGGATCGAGCGACATGTGTACGGGGGATTTTTTTCCTAATTAAATAAATGAAAAATGAATCTAATGAGAATTTGGGAAACTAATCACTTGAAAACTCTATAAAAAGGATGGTGAAGGAGGAGTATGGATCACGTGTGGTTTGCGTAAGGTTACGCTAACATAATTTTATCTTGACTGAATTTTCTCTTGTGGGAGTTGGGATACCCAGCTTGGGTAACGAGTGGTAGCTTGATGTTGCGAGGAGATCTGGGAGATAGCATTCTCTAGTATTGTCTGCGTGGCCCCATTGCGGATTGGGGGGCTCAGGGGGAAGAAGAGTACCCCTAGTGTTGGCCGGGAGGTATCGGTCAAGTCTCATCATTCGACAAGAGGGATCTGGACGGAGCGCACGTGCAGGACAACGTCTATGGGATCTTCGTCGTCGGATTCAGAACGGTACACGTATTTGAATTCTATTTTTATTTTAGTTAAATTTATCCTGTGTATGAAATTTTATGATGATGAAGCAAGTGATGCATTTCCAGTTGAATCTATTCTATATGTTCATAATAAGGCAATAAATCTAATATTTTATTCAAATTTCTATTGTGGTTTTAGGATGTTGGTTGTAGTCGAGTTGGGCTCTTAAAACTTGTTCTGGATGAGAGAAATAATGTTATAGATAGCTTGATTAGTTTATAGATAGCGACATATGTTCTGTTATTATTCTATCCTTACATAAAACCTGATAGGTTCCCTTCAAAAAATCTTTATGCATATATTTATCTTTCTGTAAAACCTTACAATGAAATGGAAAAGTACTCTCTTATGTGGTTCCTTATAGCTCATAATGACTTATTACGAAATAGAAAGGTTAGAGGCCAATGTAATAAATTTTAGTGAAGCCATCTGATTCTTATCTGACATTTTCTGCAGTCCTTCGAGCAGTTTTTATGAAATCGTGATTGCTTTTTCTTCATAATATATCATGCTTTTACAAGTCTATTTTTATTTTCCTGGTGGGAAAATAATAAGTGAAGTCTTTTGGTTGAGGTTTCTTTAACTTTTAATCCAATCTTCCAGACCTAGAAACAAATAATTTATGTCTTTCTTAGTCCTATCATTTCATTCCACACCAAGAACAGAAGGAAAATAGCGATTAGATCGCTTTTATTTTATTTATTGACAAGTCAATAGATAATTGAGACTGTGCAGAACACCAGAGAGAAATAATGTTGAACTCTTAGGCTATCAATATTGGAATCACTCTACAACATGAACCTTTACATGGCTTGTTTGACATATGATGCATTGGTAAGATTTTTGTACTTGGCTGTAGAGATGCTATATTTTGTTGCTTAGCTTCTTCTGAATATTCATTGACCTCTCCAAGCCTTGGCTTCTAGTAATTTTCCAAAGTAGGGTTCCTGCTTATTTAGTTTATTACAAGACCATCTTACATGGGTCCCTTTGTAACCAAGACAATCAATCCAATGCCCTCCCTTTGACAAAAAATTGGCATAGCTTAGATACTCTATGATGTGACATGTAGATCAGAGAGCTAATTGAGCTTCTATTCACATAACCTCTCTCTGCCCTGGATTTATTGCCTCAAATTTTGTGACATGTACCTCTTCTCTAGATTGTGTGAATGGGGGTTTTAAATCTTCTATGCGTCTTGTTGTTCTATGTAATATTTGACTGAACTTGTCCCATCGAGTGGAGACGTGTTGTTCAGACGCCCAACATAAAATAAATTACGATGATCTCTTATGGATGTTTTAATAAGTTATATATATAGATTGATTATGATTCAATGAATATAAAATTATGATTTTGTCAAGTGGTATTTGATGTGTACAATTTCTATAAACTTAATTCGATCCTTACATAGTGAAAATAAATTCCAATACTGCCAAATGCCAAAACTTGGGCATTATGGGTGTTTCATTATTTTAAAATTGAATGTTTAAAAAAAAAAATTCACTTGACAAATCTTGATTATTCTCTAAAACACAATTTCCCATTAAGTGATTTCCTGTATACATTTACGCTCCAACAATTTAGCCATAGGCAAATAACAATAGCATGTACTGTACAACTATGCCTGGCGCTGTCAGTTTGGTAGCTTCCCTGATATGAGTTAAAGAAAGTTTTATCAGCATTGTGTTTTAGGAGGAAATGTAGTGACCTACTATCTGAGATGTCAAGACGGAAGAAAAATTACTGTCAGTTGGCCACTTAAGAATTATAATCCGCATTTTAAATATTTAAACATTTCCTTTGTTTGTGAATCTCAACTCTTATAGCTGGTAAATGTAATATCCAACTCCGAGAATACTAGGGTTAATTAGGCCTAGATTTTAATATTCTTAATTATTACAATTGATTTTATATAAATACACAGAGAATTTTAAATGTTTAGTGGTTAGCGCTAGGAGTGAATGGTAATTTAGTTAATGTTTAGTTAATTTGTAAATTAAGTTAATTGCAGTAGTTAGCGATGGTAGTGAATATTGTAAGTTAAAAAGTGTGATATTTTAAGAAAGGCATAGTTATATTTAAGTTAAGGATTGTGATCATTTCAAATTAAGCATTGTTATATTTTAATTAAGCATTGTTATATTTTAAGAGGAGCATTGTTATATTTGTATTTTGGGAAAAGCATTGTTATATTTTTAGGTTAAGCATTGCATTGTTATAACTGGCACTAAGGAAGATAAGAATGGTTAAGCCTTGTTAGATTTTAAAAGAAGGTAGGTAAGTGTTATTATAGGCTTTTAAATTTAGGTTGAGGTTGGATATAATGTGCTTGAAATGGTCTTATGAGTGTAAAATGTTAATTAGATACTTATAGATTGTTGCGCAATTCCAAACCTATATTGAATATAGTTGCCATGCGCCTCATTTAGCTTGATTGATTGGAATTCTCTCATTTATAGATTTCGTGTAAGGTATGGCAATTAAGCTTATAATTGTAGCATCTAGTTTTTGTGTCATGATTTAAAAGGTTGAGGAATTCTTAAGTTTGCGCCTTAGTTACTCTTTCTCTTATCGCGATGAGGCGAAACGATTCCTTTGAGGGGATCAATGCACACATTGATCGATGAATACATATGATAACCTGGCTTGGGTTATGCGCTCCCCAATGATGAGGATGTTGATTATTGAAATTGATGTTTGTAATTTGTACTGTAACGCTTGAATGTGATTTGTTCCTTACTCGCTGTGAAGGTTCTAGTTACCTATGTCGCTTGATGTTGGTTGTGTCTGGATGATCTTGATGTTGTCTTTTAGCTTAGTCGACTTTAACTTGATGTGTCGGGCGGGATGTAGACATGTCCTTGTTCCTTAGAACAGTCGGCAACGTTGAGACCTTAGATGGTCAAAATTGATGGGATCCTAGGCTTGAGCATTGCTTATGTGTCCTGGAGGTCCTAATCTTGTAGGGTAGGACGAGCAGGTAGTCGTTTTTATTTTTGTTTGATTTATTTTCGTATGTTGCATCCAGTTGAATGATGCGCTAGTATTCTATGTCGTTATGTTGTATGTTTCCTGTTGCGTGCATTGTGTTCATCATCAAGTTGCATTTATTGACTGTTGGTCTTTGTTACTTTCCTGTTTAAAAAAAAAAAAAAAAATTACACTTGTTATGCATCACATGTTGTCGTAATGATTGGGGTCGCTCAATAGTGTATGAAAGTCGATACAACCGGTGAATTGGGATCACTACGAATTCCATTGATTGAGTACTTGATTATAGAGTGTCGGTAATTAAAATTGGTTTGTATTCATGTAGGTAATCATGGTTAGAGGATGCCACAGAGGCAGATGACAGGGTGCTAGGGGAGGAGGCGCACTGCCCCCAGTAACATCCATGCTTGAGGGCTCTAACCCCTAGGGAGAGGAACATGTTTTTGTGTAGGAATATATAGTTGTGGGAGATTTGGTTGGGTTGATGAGGTCCTTTCAGAGGATGTCTGAGGCACTGATCAACCATTTGGATAAAGATGAGACTAGGGTGCCAACACCTCCTGAGGGTCCACCATGCATCTCAGTTGGTACTAGTAGCATTCATCATGAACTCGCGAAGGTTAAGTTTCTTGAGTTCTTTGGTGCCCCGGATGGCGCAACCATGGAGGGATGGTTGGAGAATATGTCGATGTGATTTTCAATTTGCAACTATACCTCCAACATGAAGGTTTGCATGGCGGTATTTCAAATGAAGGGGAGTGCTCTTCTATGGTGGAAGACACTCATGCCGCAGTTGAATATGGCAGTCGAAGATGTGTCATAGGAACTATTTGAGGAATGGTTCTAGGAGAGGTATCTATCTGAGGAATTCATTGAGCGTAATCTCAATGATTTAAACACCTTGCGATAGGGAGGCCGTACAGTGCCCAAGTACAAGGCCTGTTTCATGGATCTTCTTCAGAATGCTCTACACTTGAATATCGATAAACTTAAGTTCAATGAGTTCATGTTCATCCTTAATGTGAATGTTCGTGCAAAGGTGAGGATTTTGATGCCTCAAACCTTACATGATGTTGTCTATAAGGCCCTCATAGCAAAGGAGGATCTTATCAGTGAGGGTCAAAGAAAGACTCCAGTGAGACCAGTGGGACATGTGTCATCTGGTGCGTTGCAGCATCAGACACCAGCTAAACATTCAACAAGATTTTGAGCCACTCAGAGAGGATCCACATACACTACACCATGACGACTGACACCTCAACAACAAACTCCTTATATAGGACCACAACACCAACAACAACATTGACCGCAAGAATAACAGTTTAGGCATGTTCAGTAGAAAAAACCAAGGTTCTAGGTCGGTGAGCCGCCAACTTCTACTTCAGGTACGGGGAGTACTAGATCAAACAAAGGGTGATGGACATGTGGAGAGACACATTACTAACGTGACTACACAATGGAGAGGACCAGAGCATCTGGATCAGCCGAACCCATTACCGTGGGAGATTTGGTCAATTCCTATCAGATTCATGCAGTGGTGAATAACCACCAGAGCACCATTCGACTGTGCCCGAGACGTCAGGTACCATTATTGGCTAGACCCTTAGTATTTTGATAAATCCAGGTGCTACAATTTTTTTTATTTTTGGTGTAGTGATAAAAATAATTAAGGTAAAGGAAGTCAAACAAGATGAGTTTATCTTTGTAGAAATGGCTTTGGGATCCAAACAAAAGGTTGGAGGGAAGGTTACAGGTTGTAGCCTTAACCTAGGAGAGTTTGTCACAAGGACCAACCTGTACATCATGATCTTAGGGTCTTATGACATCGTGATAGATATGGACTGGTTGGAATTGCATGAGGTGATACTCAACTGTAAGACAAAATGGTTGGGCTTGGTCGATGATAAGGGTTAGAGACGTGTGATTCTAGGTCAGAACTAGGGTGTTTCCCTGAGGTTCAACTCTTCCTTGCAGCTACGGAAGAGCATGTGCAAGGGATGTAAGCTATATGCAATTCTTGTGTTAAACGAGAAGGGAATAGCGAAAGGTATATAAAACCTTTCGGTGGTGTGAGATTTTGCGTATGTCTTCCCCAAGAAGTTACCTGGGATGTCGCCGAAGAGGGATTTGGAATTTACCATCGACCTAAAACTAGGAACTGAACCTATAGCAAGAACGCCTTATCGGATGTCGACCCCTGAGTTACAAGAGTTGAAAATGCAACTGAAGGAGTTGTTGGATCTAGGAATTATACATCTAAGTGTGTCACCATGGGGTGCACTGGTTATTTTCATACAAAAGAAGGATGGGTCGTGGAAACTCTGCATTGACTACCATCAATTGAATAAGGCAATGATCAAGAATCAATATCCGGTGCCAAATATTGATGATCAGTTTGATCAGATGAAAGGCGTGACAATGTTTTCTAAGATCGACCTAAGATCAAGGTATCACCAGTTACGGATAAACGAGGATGACATCCCCAAGACCTCCTTTAAGACGAGGTTTGGACATTACGATTTTACTATTTTACTGTTTGGACTGACGAGCACCCCAAGGGTATTTATGAATTTTATGAACGAGGTGTTCCGCGAATACTTGGACAAGTTCATCAAAGTATTCATTGACGATATTTTGATATATTCGCGAACGATGGAGGAGCATGAAGAGAACTTGCGCTTGGTACTACAATGTCTACTAGAGAACAAATTGTATGGGAAACTATCTAAATGCTCATTTTATCAATCGAAGATTCATTACATAGGGCGTACCATCTCCGGTGAAGGTATTGCTGTGGATCCAGAAAAGGTCAAGGCTATTATGGAATGGCTTGCACTGACGAATGTCCCAGAAGTGAGTAGGTTCATGGGTTTAGCGAGATACTATCGATGATTCGTCGAGTCTTTTTCGAAGATAGAAAATTCGATTACGGAATTGTAAAGGAAGAACAAGAAGTTTTTTTGGACTGAGAAATGCGCGGAAGCATTTCAGAGGCTTAATGAGTTGTTGACGACAACACCAATACTAAAGGTCCTGGACATTGACATAGACTTCTTCGTCTGCATTGACGCATCCAAAGAAGGCTTAGGAGGAGTCTTGATGCAAGATGGTCGAGTGATCACTTACATCTCGAGAAAGTTGAGAAGGCATTAGGAGAATTATGCGATGCACGATTTGGAGTTGTTATTCATTGTTTATGCCTTGAGAGTTTGGAGACACTACCTTATTGGATGAAAATTCAAACTAAAAATGGACCACTTTGGTCTACAACACATCTTTACGCAAAGCAAATTGAACGTGCAACAACGACGTTGGTTGTAATTACTTAGCGAGTACGATTTCGAGATTACTTACATAAAAGGAACAATGAACAAAGTGGTTGATGCGTTGAGTCAGAGACCATGCATATTTTTGGTGATACCTCTTCAGACGAATCTATGTGAAAACATTCTAACTTTACAGTGAAAATATGACTTGTACAAAGAAGTCAAGGATTTTATCGGACAAAACACAATGATGGTACCAAAATTTGAGGGATTTACAGTGGACAACGATGGATTATTGAGATTTAAAAGTCAAATTTATGTACCGCCCAATGACTAGTTGAGGAGTTTGATCCTAAACGAGGCTCATAGAGCAGTGTACATGGATCATCCTAGCATTGTGAAGATGAGGACAGACCCTAAACTCTTACTCTTTTGGAAAGGAATGAAGGAAGACATAGTCAACTACATGGAAAGATTTCTAGAATGTCAGCAGGTGAAGGCTGAACATAGACATCCGGGAGGATTACTACAGCCACACGCTATTCCAGAATCTAAATGGTAGGTCATTTCGATGGGTTTAATTTTTGGATTTTCGTTGATGGCTAGGAGACACGACTCGATTTTTGTGGTAGTCAACACTCTGACGAAGAGTGCTCATTTTATTCCTATGCGTAAGATGTATCAGGCACCTGACATAGCTAGAGTTTTCATTAGTGAGATTGTGAGGTTTCATGGCATACCTAAGAGGATTATATACAATAGAGGATGAATGTTTACAAGACGATTTTGGACTAGTTTCCAAGAGGCCTTGGAAACCCAACTTAACTTTAGTACTGTGTATCACCCAGAGATAGACGGGTAGACTGAAAAAACAAAAAAAATATTTGAGAATATGTTGCATATGTACGTGATGAACCAACAAAAGTGTTGAGAAGAGTTCTTGCCACTAATATAATTTTCATATAAAAATAGTTATCAAAGCACCATTAAGATGGCGCCTTTCGAGTTTCTTTACGGGAAACCATGTCAGACGCCTTTGAGTTGGGATCGACTTGAGGATAGGGTCCCGATGGGACCAGAAGGGATCCAAGAAATGGAATGTCAAATGAAAATAATAAGACAAAGGATAATGGAAGCGTAGGATCGACATAAGAGTTATGTCGATGCGCATCATGTCGACCGTAGTTATGAAGTTAGTGATCTAGTATTTTTGTGGGTGAAATCGCATAAGAGTTCAATCAAGTTTGGAAAGGGTGCTAATCTCTCTCCTAGGATCATGGGACCATTCAAGATTGTGGAAAACAAGGGGCCTGTGGCCTATTGACTAGCCTTTCCTGATTCTTTGAGGCGTATGCATGATATTTTTCACGTATCTGTTTTGAGACATTATGTTAATGATCCTACACATGTTATTGACATGAGTTCCTTGCAGGTATCAAAGAAGGGTGCGCTAAGAGAGAAGCCAATACGCATCATGGAACATCAAATTCGATAGATACGACGTCAAACAATAGATTAGGTCAAGGTCCAGTGGGAAAAATATATTCCACACTCGGAAACTTGAGAGGACACATATGATATGCGTCAACAGTTTCCATTTTTGTTTTATATCTAGACATATGATATTCTGATACACTTTAATTCAACACTTACATACTGTGAAACTTCGAGACGAATTTTAAAACAAGAGGGGGTGTATGTAACATCCCTCTCTTGCATGCACTGAGCAGACTTATTATTTGAGGACACTTGTGTGCAAGTGATCCGGGTCATTATACTATTGGTTGTTTTGATTATGATTATGAGATATTGTGGATTGATGATATGTTATTTTTTTTGTATTTACATCGACATGTTCTGTTGACTTGGTTCTCCTGAGTGTGCAGGACTTTTAATGCTAGAGGATGTTGAGGCATCTATGAAACTCCTTGGACTCTGGATCAAGTCAAGGAGTGGACTGTTAGGGTTTGAATGTTTTTGATGTGACATATGTACATATGATTAGATATTATGATGTTAATTGTTATCGCTGACATGTTTCATTGATGGATGCAGGATGACGATAGCTTGCCGACCAAACTCACATTGGAGTAAAGGGGTCATGCACGATAATCAGATACATTGAGGCAGAGGTGTGGCAACATCCCTGCCATAGCCTACTAGCACTCCCATTGTGGCTCAAACTATAGGTTAACTATTACCTAGTTCGAGAGACCCGCGATACCCTGACGGAAGATTGTGACAATCACTCACGATGATTCTAATGGGCACACAATAAGGTAGGGTCATTATTCCTTAGAGGCCCTTAGTCTCACACAATATCACTTGATGAAGTATTGACTCCAGGGGTTGACATATACCAAATTCAATCAAGAGGTGAGTGGCACCCTTGGAGCACATAGTGCGTCTTGAAGGGCACGTCACCTGAATAAAACTGAAAGAGGTGAGTGGCACCCTTGGAGCACGTAGTGCGTCCTGAAGGGCATGTCACTATTTTAACTATGGTGAGTTAATAAACCTAGTGCCTAGAAAACTATGCCTCCTTAGGACCTGGTTGGATTTGAAATGAATGATGTGATGAGTAAAGTTTAAAAACAAATTTTCCCTTAAGAACTGTCGCCAAGCCTAGTGAATTTAAAACCTATGTCTAAGTAGAAACTCTGAATAAAAAGAAATCCAATTAGACATATAACAAGAAGGGGGTAAAGAAAATTCAAGCTTTATTAATTAAAGTAGAAATTTTAATGAAGGTTTAATTATTAAAAAGAGGTAAATGATTGTTTGTCTAAACTTGATAATTTTGAACTGAGTTAAAAAGGGGGAAACTTAAATAAAAAGGGAAACTTAAAGAAAAGGGGAAACTATAAGAAAAAGGGAAACCTAAAAAAAAGGGGAAACTTAAAAAAAAAGGGGAATGTCTAACTTAGTAAGGAATCTAGCCTTTGGAACCTACAATTATGAGCTCCACTAGGATTTAAGTAAGGCTTAAGTCATTTAAGAATTGTAAGGGAATAATGGGACACCAAGGGGCATTTTTAGGAACGCTTTTAGGTGGGTGAGGGAAATAGGAAAATTTAACTAATGAATAAATTGATTTTCTGGTGCAACTAGGGGATCATGCAACATGTGTACGGGGGAGGTTTTTCCTAATTGAATAAATGAAAAGGGAATTTAATGATAATTTGGGAAACTAATCACTTGAAAAATATACAAAAAAGATGGCGGAGGAGGAGGAGTATGGATCACGTCTAGTTTGCGTAAGGCTACGCTGCCAGAATTTCATCTTGACTGAATTTTCTCTTGTGGGAGTTGGGATACCATCTCTGGTAACGAGTGGTGGCTCGACTGTGTGAGGGGAGCTGGGAGCTAGAATTCTATGGTATTGTGTGAGTGGCTCCTTTGTGGCTCAGAGGGCTCAAGGGGAAGAAGAGTACCCCTATCTTTGGCTCGGAGGTACTAGAGAGGTCTCATTGGTCGACAAGCAGGATCTGGATGGAGGACATGCATGAGACAACGTCTACGAGATCTTCGCATTCGAATTTGGTATGGTACATGTATTTGAATTTTGTTTGTATTTTAGTTAAATTTGTCCTATGTATGAAATTTTATAATGACAAAGTTATCAGTGCATTTCCAGTTGAATATATTCTATCTGTTCATAATAAGGCAATAATTCTAATATTTTATTTAGTTTCAATTTCTATTGTGGTTTTAGGATGTTGGTTGTAGTTGAGATGGGCTCTTAAAAATTGTTCTGGATGACAGAAATAATGCTATACATATCTTTATCATTTTATATATAGCGACATAGGTTTTGTTATTATTCTATCCTTACATAAAACCTGACAGGTTCCCTTCCAAAAATATTTATGCATAGATTTATCTTTGTGTAAAACCTTACAACGAAATGGAAAAGTACTCTCTTATGTGGGTCAATTATATCTCATAACGACTTATTACAAAATAGAAAGGTTATAGGACAATGTAATAAATTGTAGTGAAGCTATTTGATTCTTATCTGACATTACCTTCAGTCCTGCGAGCATTTTTTTTGAAATCGTGATTTCTTTTTCTTCATAATATATCACGCTTTTACAAGTCTATGTTTATTTTCTTGGTGGGAAAATAATAAGTGAAGTCTTCTGGTTGAGGTTTTTGCAACTTTTAATCCAATCTTACAAAACTAGAAACAAATAATTTAATTCTTTCTTAGTCCTATCATTTTGTTCCACACCAAGAACAAAAGGCAGATAGCAATCACATCACTTTTATTTTATTGATTCTTAATTGACAAGTCGATAGATAATTGAGACTGCACAGAACGCTAGAGAGAAACAATGTTGAACTCTCGCGCTGTGAATATTGGAATCACTCTACAACATGAACCTTTACATGGCTTGTTTGACATATGATGCATTGGTAATATTTTTGTACTTGGCTGTAGAGATGCTATATTTTGTCTCTTAGCTTCTTTTGAATATTCATTGACCTCTCCAAGCCTTGGATTCTAGTAATTGTCCAAAGTAGGGTTCCTGCTTATTTAGTTTATTACAAGACCAACTTACAAGGGTCCCTCTGTAACCAAGACAATCAATCCAATGCCCTCCCTTTGAAAAAAATTCGACATACCTCAGAGACTCTATGATGCGACACACATATAGGAGTTCTAATTGAGATTTTATTCACATAGCCTCTCTCTACCATGGATTTATTGCCTCAAATTTCATGGCATGTACCTCTTCTTTGGATTGCGTGAATGGGAGTTTAAATCTTGTCTGCACCTTGTTGTTCTGTGTAATACTTGACTAAACTCGTCCCAACAAGTGGAGACTTACTATTCAGACACCCAACATAAAATAAATTACAGTGATCTCTTGTGTATGTTTTAATAAGTTATTTATATATATATATATATATATATATATATATATATTGATTATGATTCAATGAATATAAAATTATGATTTTGTCAAGTGGTATTTGATGTGTACAGTTTCTATAAACTTAATTTGATCCTTACATAGTGGAAAAAATTCCAAGGCTACCAAATGCCAAAACTTGGGCATTATGGGTGTTTTATTATTTTAAAATTGAATGTTTAAAAAAATAAATTCACTTGACAAATATTGATTATTCTCTAGAACATAATTGCCCATTAAGTGATTTCCTGTATACATTTATGCTCCAAAAATTTATCCATAGGAAGATAACAATAGCGTGTATTGTACAACTATGCGTGGCACTGTCATTTTGGTAGTTGTCATGATATGAGTTAAAGCGAGTTTTATCAATGTTGTGTTTTAGGAGGAAATGAAACGAATTACTATTTGAGATGTCAGGACAAAATCAAAATTACTATCAGTTGGCCACTTAATAATTCTAACCCGCATTTTAAATATTTAAACATTTCCTTTGTTTGTGAATCTCAACTCTGCCCACTGGTAAATGTAATATCGAATTCCAAGAATCCTTGGGTTAATTACACCTATATTTTAATATCCTTAACTATTACAATCAATTTTATATAAATAAATAGAGATTTAAACAACTACACCAAGTTTTTAAATAATCACACAAATATTTTTAAATGTTTAGTGGTTAGCCCTCACAATGAATGGTAATTTAGTTACTTTTTAGTTAATTTGTAAATTAAGTTAATTTGTAAATTAAGTTAATTGTAGTAGTTAGCGCTGACAGTGAAGATTGTAAGTTAATCCTCGTTATATTTTAAGTTGAGCAGTGTGATATTTTAAGAAAGGCATAGTTATATTTAAGTTAAGCATTGTGATAATTTCAAATTAAGCATTGTTATATTTTAATTAAGCATTGTTATATTTTAAGAGCAACATTGTTATATTTTAATTAAGCATTCTTATATTTTAAGAGCAACATTGTTATATTTTTATTTTGGGGAAAACATTGTTATATTTTAATTAAGCATTGTTATATTTTAAGCGGAGCATTGTTATATTTGTATTTTGGGAAAATAATTGTTATATTTTAATTAAGCATTGTTATATTTTACGAGGAGCATTGTTATATTTGTATTTTGCGAAAAACATTGTTATATTTTTAGGTTAAGCATTGCATTGTTATAACTGGAACTAAGGAAGTTAAGCATGGCTAAGACTTGTTAGATTTTAAAAGAAGGTAGGTAAGTGTTATTATATGATTTTAACTTTAGGTTGAGGTTGGATATATTGTGCTTGAAATGGTCTTATTAGGGTAAAATGTTAATTAGATACTTATATATTGTTGCACAATTCCAAACCTGTATTGAATATAGTTACCATGTGCCTCGTTTAGCTCAATTGATTCGAATGCTCGCGTTTATAGATTTTGTGTAAGGTATGAAATTAAATTTTGGAATTCTGGTGTTTGGTTTTTGTGTCATGATTTAAAGGTTGAGGGATGCTTAAGTTTGTGCCTTAGTTACTATTCTTCTTGTCACGATGAGACGGCATGATTCCTTTGAGGGGATCAATGCGTGCATTGATCGATGAGTGCGTATGATAACCTGGCTTGGGTCATGCACTCCCCGAAGATGAGGATGTTGATTATTGAAATTGATGTTTGTAATTTGTATTGTAATTCTTGAATGTGATTTATTCCTTGCTCACCTTGAAGGTTCTAGTTACCTATGTTGCTTGATGTTGGTTGCATCTGGATGATCTTGATGTTGTCTTTTAGCTTAGTCGACTTTGACTTGATGTGTCGAGTGGGATGTAGAGACCTCCTTGTTCCTTAGAAAAGTCGCTAGCCTTGAGTGTTAAGGGTGGGAAATCCCTCCTACGGACTAGCACTAAGGGTTTTATCATGCATGCAGAAATGACCTAAAGATTCTTACTTTTTACCATCATCCCATGCCTAGACTCCCATTACTCATATGTAAACACAAGGCTCAAGAGATTAAGTTGATGTACCTTATTCTTCGTGTTTGATGTCAATCCCTTTTTTCGTGCTTGGTCGTTCTTTGAATACAACTATCCTCCCAATGCTGACCTACATTCACTAAAGACAAACAAAGAACTCCACATGCATTTGATCTATGAACTAACGGGTTAGAGATTTAAACAATCATACAATCAATATTCCAATAATGGCAATCTCATATCGCGGGAAGAGAAAAACAATTCTCTCATTAACTTTACAATGATACCTTTCAATGATAAAGTCGGCTACTTCTCCTCGATCATGGTCTTGGCCTCTTCTTCCACTCTCTTTCAATTGCTTTGCTCTATACTTTTCTTTGCACAAGGATGGCTAAAGGTTGGGACAAAGGGAATGCTCAATCAGGTATAGTTTCTTTACTATGATTCTCCTCCTTTCAAATGGGACCCCTAACCCTTCTTTTATAGGCTAGAAGAAGCTAAGTATTTGGTTGAGTGACCGCCCATAAATGGCCGAAAGGTTTAGTTAACTTACCCAAAGTTGTGTGTTCCATCAAAAAATTTCTTTTTTCCATGCTTTTGTAGGTACACACGAGCTATCATGGGTCAGCTAGTGTGTACACTTGTGAAGTAATGGAGCAGGGCACATGGGTCTTTATAAAAGGGTTTTTTAAGAAGAGTTGTTCAACAGTGTTTTAGAGAAGAAGGAATCTGAGATGGCCTTATGCTAGGTAAGCATGTCTGGTACAAATTATGGTTATAATAGATACCCCCTGATGTGTTAGGTCATAAGAGCATCTGATGGCCAAAATACATTAACAATCTTCACCGATTTTTTGAACAAGTGAGCCTAGTGACCAGAAATTGGGAGGTGTCGTCTGCAAAATAATAATTGTCTCACTAAGGTGGGCATACCCATGCTCGGGATAAAATAAAGTCATGGATACTAATCAAATACACTGTAGATCCATGTCATATAACTATATAAAGTGTAGCTGCGAGCAATACACAATGGAGCTACATCTCGAAATCAAAAAGATATACATGTAGAGTATCCATCTTCTAGAAGTTGATAAGGCTTGATGGCTGGAGATGAGGTCTTCATAGCTCAAGCAACAACTTAAAAATATTCAAAACTTAGGTAGGAGTGTAATATGAGTGTACGACTTCACTACCTAGAGGTCTTCAATGACTTGTCAATCATGGACTAGAGAATCTTGATTATCAGATTAAAGGCTTCATTGATTTCGAGCAAAGACTTGATTGGACTTTCAGGATGGCTGGGCATGAGGGAAAGAGACAAACTGTAGAGGGGCCGACTCAGGCTTGGTAAAAAATTCCCTTGGACAATAGCACAACAAATGATGAGACTCAGGAAACATGGAATTAACATAAGTTTACGAGGCAAGAGGCAATGCAAACTCTCCATATGTTTGGAAGAATAACCAAACAAAGGAGGACACAACTCTATGTAGAGAGAATAAATTCCTAAGGTCATATTAAATCCTAGAGTTTGATGAACAAATAGACATATGTGCTTTATCCAAGGGCGAGTCATTATGCTTCCAATACAAAGAAGATACTTTTCCCTTCCTCTTTTTGAGGTATATTTGATTTTTTTTGTCTTTTTCAACAATTTTGGAAAAAGAATAAAAGAATGTTACGTTACAAAGGAGGAATGAATGTCGCAAACATACAAGTTTGAGGTGCAAGGAAAAGACTGGTGTTCAAAGAAAGGACACTCAGGAAAAATCCCTCCTGGGACCAAGGTGTTAAGACACAGAGGCAAAGTGCTACAGGGCTTGCGTATAAGGCATGCTTCAAATGGTTCAGTTGAGAGAAACATGGAGCCGACGTTAGACCAAAGACGTAGGTATGCAAATGTGGTTAACAAAACACACAATGGTAATGTTCTTCGATGTAAGTTTAATGAGCCTAGAGAAGGTAATCTCGGTGGTTTTTCATATTTAGAGAGTTTGAAAAATGTAAAAGGAGACTCCACTGGGGTACGTTTTTCGAAGGTAGTCTAGTTTGTTCGAAAAAGGTGTAAATTAGCACCGAAAAGATGTCTATTCAAAACCATTTTAATGAGTGTGATAAAGACAAGATCACTCGACCATTTTTTCATTTTTAAGGAGTCTAAAAAAAACTTAACTATGGACTCCATCAGGGATGTTCTTCTGGACCATTTTAACGAGTTTGAAAGAATAAGGTCACTCGATGATCTTTTCAATTTTAGGGAGTCTGAAAAGAGCTTAACTATGGACTCTGTGGGGGTTCCTTTTTCGTACATTTAGTCCCTCATGCCCGAGGGTTAAAATGATACCTGAGGGTACTCTTCTAGAGAACTTAAGTTCCTTAGAGTATACCTTTGTTCGTACAGTTGACCGTCCGGACCGAAAATGGGTAAACTACCACCGGATAGACATGACTTCAAATTTCAGTTTAACGAGTGTGAAAGGACGCAAGATCACTCGACAATATTTTCATGTTTAGAGGGTATGAAAAGGGCTTAAAAGAAGACCCGTGTGAGGAACGTCCTTCAGGATGAATTTAACGAGTGTGAAGAAACAAGGTCACTCAACAATCTTTTCATCTTTAGGGAGTCTGAAAAGGGCTTAAAGAAGACTCCAAGGGGGCTATAACTCATGTATGAAACTGGTTCAGGTAGAGCCTGCTGCTAGGCTAAGACCAGGAGTCTCTTCGATATTCAACTTTGGAAGTCTCCCAAAAGGGAAGAAAACACAAACCACGGTGTAAGTCCTCCCACGGTATAGAAACCATAGTCATGGCTTCAAGGATAGCCTTATCTGAAGGCAATTCAAAATTTGAGAAATCACGCAAACGAGGGTCAATAGTCCCAACGGGTGAATTAAGTTGACCATACTCCATATGGTGATGGAGGTTTTGGCTAGGACTGGCAGAGTCTATCAACGAAGAGTCAGGAGCACGAGGGCTTGAGGATATACAAACAATGAGATCAAACTTGAAAGGATACTCAAGCCTACTTGGACCAAGAGGCAGAATCAAGGGCTCCCATGCCCCCATTGGATACATGAATGGATCAATTGATGATTCCAAGTCTCGAGAAGGAAAAATTGATTTCACATGTTCCTGCTCAAAAGAAATTGAACACCGAGGACAAGACACCACATAATTAACCCGTGGCGGGGTGGAGTCTACACGAACGCTAGGAACATATAAAGGGGTAGTCTGAAATAATGCTGAATTAGGATGGTAATTATCAGATGCCAGATGGTCGATAGTGACAATGCTTCCATTGTGAGGGAAATGCATCACCCGGAAGAGCGTAGACACTACAACATTCATATCATATACATAATCATGCCCGAGAAGCATATTGAAATCTAACAGGCCTTACACCACTATAAAATCAACAAGGACAATCTTCCCACCTAATGAGATAGGAAACTGAGGAAGAATCCCCAAATATTCACTAGGGCGTCTGTCAAAAGCCAACAAATCATGCGAAGCAGACACAATCTTGGGAGATCCCAAGACTTTCCAAACCGAGGAGGATAAAATACTTGCAGAGGCTCCCTCATCCATAATACATCGATAAATGTTTGTTGAATTAACTTCAAACCTTATTTGAAAAGGTGTGGCAGAAGGAAAGACAAGGCTCAACAAGTTCATTCCAATCAAAGGAAACCATCCTAGGGCTTGGAGGGGTGTGCTCGGAGCGAGCGAAATACCCCATTGTTCTGAAAGTACTGAATTAGAAATTCTAAAAACATAGTCGACAGACACATCACTCACCAAAAGAGGAGTGGGATCAGTTGATGACTGCATCGACGTGACCACTTTTTCAACCATTGGTTGAATAGGCTGCAAGACTACATGGTATAAAGGAACCTCACCCCTCAAAAGAGGAGTGGGATCAACTGATGACTGCATCGACATGACCACTTTCTCAACCAATGGTTGAATAGGCTGAGAGACTACAAGGTCTAAAGGCACCTCACCCCTCAAAAGAGGACTGGGATCAACCAATGACTTCATCGACATGACCACTTTCTCAACCAATGGTTGCATAGGCTGAGAGACTACATGGTCTAAAGGCACCTCACCCCCCAAAAGAGGAGTGGGATCAGTCGGTAACTGCATAGGCATGACTACTTTCTCAACCAATGGTTGAATAGGATGAGAGACTACAAGGTCTAAAGGCACCTCACCCCCCAAAAGAGGAGTGGGATCAGCTGATGATTGCATCGACATGACCACTTTCTCAACCAATGGATGAATATACTATGAGGAAACCTTAGAAGACTCAGAATCAGAAGAGATTGCAGACAGGGACCAAAATCTTTGTACCTTTCGAATGCTAGGGCATAAATGAGTGAGGTGATCTCCCTTGCAAATCTTACAAGGGAACTTAGGCTTACATCCTATTCGTCTAGGTTTCTTAACAGAATCAATGCCGCCAGCATGACTGGAAGTGGTTGGTTTCACATCTCCAACATGACTTGCAGAGGTTGATGAGGGGTCGATAGCATGACTCGCAGAGGCTACAAACCTATTGCCAGTATGACTAGCAGGGACTGGACTTTTCCCCCCAGCATGACTTGCAAAGGGTGGGTGATTGCCCCCATCATAACTTGCAGAGGCTGGGTGTTGGTCTTCAACGTGACTTGCAGAGGTTGTCGACCTATCTCCAACATGACTCGTAGAGGTTGGTGATTTTTTCTTCCTATTCTTCCTCTTTCTATTTCATTTAGACTTCGAGTTACTAGTAACTGTACTTTCACCAGAGGCGAGAGAAGGAGGAGGATAAGACTTTGCTGACAAAGAAACATCAACAGGGTGCCCATGAAATAAAGAGCTTAACTGAGAAGTGTCAAGAGCATTTGGGACATTTGGAATGGTACCCAACCAAACCAGTAATCCCACATTCAACCCGAGAATGTACAATGTGGCCATCAAAGGGACACCAACATTTCCAAAGAAGGGAAAAGCACAAGAATCCCCTTGTAAAGGGGCTCCTTGGTTGGTATTGCGAGGAACTTTATCCATGAAGATATTATGCACAAGTTCTCCCCTTGCAGGATCATTCAAATCCATAAAAGTCTCACACACTGACTCTAAAGAATTAGTGGTATCAAAACAATGCCTATAAAAAGGTAGCTCCACGTTTCTAAGTAGAAGACCAAAAAGTCCTCATGACCAGCGGAGTGGGTGGTCTACCACCCTAGGTCATAGACCCAAAGCCACAACTGACTAACTCACTATGGAAAACTAGGGAGCATAGAGCACACACTAAAAGTTCCTAAAGGCAAATCAAGCAAACAACTAACTAGTTGGAAGAACAATTACACCAACCAACACTAGAGAAACTTACCAGTGAAAGTGCAAATCGAAAACGGAAGCACCCTACGGGTATACTCTGCAAAGCGTGGCCTGATGTCTGTCCTAGGTACCGCAGTATACCCCCGTAGTCACTTGTGTATGTCACTACAAAGATAGGCAACTAGGTTGCCAACGCACGAACAGTCACCAGGTGGGTACAATCGGAAATCGAGTAGACCAGAATGAGTAGGGTATCAAGCCCGAAACCTGCCAAGGGTATCAAAAGAAAGTGGTCCAGAAGAAAAATGAGGACCTCAAATGGATTCGATACCCACGAAGCTCCGTGGAAAATGCAATCAACGTAATCCCAAGACAAGCCCTCTATATGTGTTCTCCAATATGATTGGTCCATCTTTGGAGGGATTATCTCCACTACCTTTTTTGCGTGCGACCTCGTGTTTATCCCCTGTGTTAGAGGGGGGTCCCAGATAAATTTCATGATACTGGACTTCTACACTCCTTAGCACATACTCGTATGTTTTTTTTACAGCCTTGAAGAGTTTCCTCTCCAACCTAAATCAAGGCTCTAGCCTAATCTAGTTGATGGACCCTACAAACATAAAGTCTAGTAAATTTTAATTAGCGTTCTTTTTACTAGCTTGATTTACTCAAAAGGGTAAGGTTGTGCAACTGATGGTGTAAAGACTCTTCCAAAAAATGATGAAACTTATATGAACACTGGAAAAAATGATTATAATTCTTTTTTTTTTTTGAAATGATTTTTAAAATTAGACGAAAACACAATGCTATGCTAATTTATTTATTTTTTTCAAATAACAATGCAAAGAAAATGCCAGGAAAGAAAGAGATCTAACAAACTAATTTTTTTTTTTTTATATTTTCTTCCAATCAAAGAAGAAATAACAAAATATTCTAAAAGAAACTGATGAATTCACGATTCATGAAACTCATTTTTCTTAAAATTTCAAGCTAAAAATAAGTTAAAAAATCTAAGAAACAGAAGAAATATTTTAATAAAAAAGCAAGCTATTATTGTGATCAAACCCAAGTTATTGACCATTATGACAGAGACCTAAAAACATAAGAGGTATAACTTTTGACAAAGGAAAGGAGGACTGCCTTACCCTAAACAAAAATTTTCTCTACAGGCACGCTGCTGATAGTTCAACAACAAGCGTGTGCATGCGAGTTGTGTAAATTCAGGGCATGTGTACACGCGTGTTGGCCTTATACAGGCTGCGTGTACCTCTGCAACTCTTCAAAAAATGAAATGACAAGCAATGAAGCACTGGAAAAGACTACTGGTATTGAGAACCAAAATCTCTTGAAGACTTAAAAACTTACTGATCCAGGGGATCAAATTTTGCTCAAAATTCAAAGTGCTCAAAATCACTTCAAATCAAACGGGAGCATAGGCCTCCTTGTCACGAACCCAACCTAATTTGGACATCGGATGAGAGAGATATCACGTTTTGTTCAAAACAACAAACAAGAAACAAAAAAATGTGTTGACTGTACAGTCCATACAGTCCGTACGGATGCTGATGTGGCAGACCGTACGACACATGGAAGACCGTATGACACATGGAAGGTGTGGTTGGCAGTTATGTGGGTGAGTTGGCGTATGACACATGGCTTGTTTGTGGAAAATGCGATGGTGACACGTGGCCCAATCAATGGCCACCACGTGTCACCTAAACATTGGTTAAAACTTGTGTAGTCGGTAGGAATCGACCCCGCGACCTCCGAGCAGGGGTATGGCCTTAGAAAGAGCCGCCCAACTGGCACGCCACTGTAGTTTTTCTTACTACTATATTCTTTTGTTTACATTTTAATTGTAATGTGTTTTGGAATGGGCGTAGACAGGGTTGGGGCTAAGCCCCATCCCTCATCCATATGTATATATATCATGTGACTACCCGCGCACATAGTTTAAAATGAAGCCATAACACATATAACCGATGGACCATACACATACGACTGGTGGTCAATGTATTGCACGGGAGTTTTATTACCAACGATTATACAAACCGCATCGACACTTGTCGCTCTATCATTTGATTTGGGACTTGGCCCCTTTTGTATGTGCGCATGGTCGTATGGTAGACCATATGCCCACAAACTTGGCGGTTAGGGGTTGGGTGTGCCCTAACCATCCTACAGTTCGTACCATTTGTGTGGTTGCACCCAATGATGAGTTTTTACGCTTATATGCACATGGGGGCTAGGTTGAGGAGCAAGAGGTGCATTTTGGCGATCCAGAGACAACAAGTTTGAAAGGGAACTTCCAGGAAGCCTATATTATTCAATTTTTGGCCAAACGGGGTGTCAAGAAAGCCCATCTAGGGGTTTTTGGATGTCCTGAAGCCATTGGAGCCATCTATTTGACATTTTGAGGATTGTAAAGCACATATTTTAGCACTTTGAGAAAATAATACAAAAGATCCATTGGAAGCTGGACCAGGAGATGTAGCCCAAGAAAGGGGTGAACTTCTTTATGATTTGTTGTGTTATGTGTTTTATGTTCACTGTTATTTGCTGTTGTTTATATGCATCTGAAATGTGTAAATTATATAAAAGTTGTGTTTGCAAAATTGATCCATTTGCATTTGAACACATGAATTAAAACTTGCAAATATTTTCAAAAATACAAGTCTTCATCATTTTTAGATCAAGTTGGTATCAGAGTATAGGTTTTTGAAGACTTGATTATTTGCAAGTGTTTTGTTTTCTAATGCTCACAAGGTTGAAACTCACAAGAGGAGAAGGTCAACTTGTAGAGCCAAGTTCTCATCCTTCAAGAAGAAAGATTATATCATCACCGCAAGCTTCAAGGAGGCATTCACCAAGTATGGCTCATCAAGAGAGTCATGAACATATTCCTACAGAAGATGAAGATCTCAGAAAGGATTTCATGGAAATGAGAGAAATGATGAAACTCTTGATGGAAGAAAGGAATACAAGGTTGCAAGGTGAAGGCTCCAACCCTTCAAAGCACAAGGGAGACAGTGGTGATAAAACTCCAAATGGAAATGGAGGGAATGGTGCTTCTCCACCACCCTCACCTCCATCTTCTTATTCTTCTTCTACCAGTTCAAGACCTCTTCCAAATTCTCCAAAAGGACATGGTAAAAATCGTTCACAAATTCCTTTGTTAAAGCTTGATATTAAATTCGAATTGCCAATGTACAATGGAGAGTTAAATGCTGAGAAATTAGATAATTGGATTCGTCAGATTGAGGTGTATTGTAGGATACAAAAAATTCAAGATGATGAAACTAAGATTCAGTTTGCTTCTTTAATATTGGATAGTGCAGCACTCATTTGGTGGGAAGCCAAGACTCAAGAGAACATGATTAAACATGGTAAAATTTTAACCTCTTGGAATGATTTTATTGTTGCAATTAAAAGACAATTTTACCCATTGGCATATATGCAAAAAGCTACTATGGATTGGCAAAATTTTAGACAAGATAAAGGAGAAAATGTGCAAAGCTTTACTCAAGAATTTAGGAGAAGAGCTTTGGTTTTGGGAGTAGATTTGTCTTCCCAAGAAACTTTACTCAAATACATTGGAGCTTTACATAGTTATTTGAGACATACAATACTCATTTTTAATCCTTCAAATCTAGATGAAGTTTGTGTTCATGCCACTCATTTGGAAGCAAGAGGAAGGAATGAAACTCATGAGGGTAACAAGAAGCCTTTCAGTCATGGAGACAAAGGAAAGAGGAAGTTTAAGGGAAATGGAAAAAAGAATGTGTTAAGAAAGAGGGAGAAAAATTTACATGCAAACATTGTTCAAAAGATGGCCATGATGAAGATCATTGTTGGAAACATCATCCTGAAAGAAGACCCAAAAAGTTTGGCAAAAAAGGGAAGTCAAAGACTGCTGCAACCATACAACATGATTTAGGTTCTGATTCGGGTGATGAAACAAAGATTACAGCCATGGGTTATCAAGGTAAAGTTTCCATTGCAAGTACTAGTTCTTCAAGTAACAATAATCTCAATGTAACTGGACAAGAAAAAGAAATAATAGAACTTTTTCACATAAGGGTTGTTTCAAAGCATACGAAGATAGATACTCTATTTGATATTGGATCTCAATCAAACCTTATATCTGAACACACTGTTAAGAAATTAAAATTGGAAACAATTTCCACATCCTAAGCCATACCCTCTTGGTTGGATATGTGATAATGCTAAATTATAGGTGACAAGGTGTAAACTTAGGTTTGCTATCACTGCAAATTTTATTGATGAGGTAGAGCTTGATGTTATTCCTTTGGATATCTGTGGTATTGTGTTGGGAAGCCCATATTTATATGATAGAAAAGCAATTTTTCATCGTCATGAGAATAAGTATCACTTGTTTAAAAATGGAGTTGAGTACATTGTTAGATCCCATACAAAGAAGATGAATTTATCACTTGTAAATGTGGGACAAATGAAGAGATTAGTCAATGCTAGAAAGAATTTTGTTCTCTTAATGATTAAACCCAAAGATGATATTGAAAACGAAGTTTTCCAAGGTTGTGATGCAAAGTTGAAATTTGATCTATATAAGGTTGTTAATCAATATGATGAGATGTTTAAGGAACCAAAGGGATTACCTCCAAAAAGCGATATCCAACATGAAATTCAATTGCAGCAAGATTGTCCTCTTCCAAAGATTGGTATGTACAGGATGTCAGTCATGGAGAATGCTGAAATAAAAAAAACAAATCCAAGAGTTGCTCGACAAAGGGGTCATCGTGCCAAGCAAATTTCCATGTGGATCTCCAATTGTGTTAGTGCCAAAGAAAGATGGTGCATGGCGTATGTGTGTTGATTTCAGGGCCTTGAACAAGATTACGGTAAAGAATCACTATCCTCTTCCTAGAATTGATGATTTGCTTGATCAATTGAAAGATGCTAAGTATTTTACTAAGTTGGATTTGAAAAGCAGATATCATCAGATTAGGATTGTTGAAGGAGACACATGGAAGACATCTTTCAAAACAAAGCAAGGTTTGTTTGAGTGGATGGTCATGCCTTTTGGACTTTGCAATGCACCTGCTACTTTCATGAGAGATATGAATGATGTCTTAAGACCTTTTCTTGATGATTGTGTTATTGTCTACTTCGATGACATTTTGATTTTTAGCAAATCTCGTGAAGAGCATGTTAAGCATGTGAAGCAAGTTTTAGATGTTTTGATAAAAGAAAAGTTGTTTTTGAAGATGTCCAAATGTGAGTTTGGAAAGATTTCACTTATTTACTTGGGGCATATTGTTGGTGGAGGTGAATTTAAAATTGATCCCTCGAAGTTCAAATTCATATTGGAATGGCCCAAGCCCAACAATGTGACGGAGGTAAGAAGTTTTTTGGGAGCAACCCAATATTGAATAAAGTTTATTGCTAACTTTTCTTCCATTGTAGCTCCATTACATGTAGTGACAAGTGTCAAGCAAGTTTTTCAATGGGGAGGAAAGCAACAAAAGGCTTTTGATACTTTGAAAGAGAAGATCGGTTCAACGCCAGTTCTTGCACTTCCGAATTTGAGGCAACCTTTTGAAATCCAAATAGATGCAAGCAATTATGCAATGGGAGCAGTCTTGTTACAACATGGTAAGCCCATTTGTTTTCATTCTGAAACTTTTAATGGTGTTGTGATTAACTATCCTACTTATGATAAGGATTTGTATGCATTGGTGCAAAGTGTGAAAAAATGGAAACATTATTTGTTGGGGAAAGAAACCATTGTCCACACAGATCATCAACCACTGCAATACTTACAATCACAAACAAATCTACAACAAGCTAGGCACTGCAAATGGATAGGTTTTCTACAACAATTCCACTTGGTCATAAGGTATAAGGAGGGCATTTATAACAAAGTTGTTGATATGCTTTCAAGGCATATTATTAGTGCTTCATTTATTCTTAAGCATAGTCCTATCATGCATGATAGTTATGTTGAGAAATATGCTTTAGATGCTGATTTTAAAGAAGTATATGAGACTTTGTGTCATTCTAACCATGTTGAGGAATTGGATTACCACGTGCATGATAATGTTTTGTATCATCTTGGCAAGCTATGTATTCCACAGGGTGAAAGAATCAACATAATAAGAGAAGCCCATTCTTCTCTTATTGCTGGTCACTTTGGTGTAGGCAAGACAGTGGCTAATTTGCAAAGGTACTGCTATTGGCCTAAAATGAATGAAAGTGTTTCAAGATATGTTCGAGGATGTTCGGTATGTGCCACTAGCAAACCTAGCAATCGAAAGTTGGGTTTGTATACTCCACTTCCGATTCCTTCTCGTCCTTGAGAAAGTATTTCTATGGACTTTGTAGGAGGTTTACCTATGTCTAAACGAAATCATGATTATCTTTATGTTGTGGTTGATCAATTTAGAAAAATGTGTATTTTGATGCCTTGTAAGAAGCAGGTTACAACTAAGAAAACGACACAAATGTTCTTTCAAAATGTTTGGGTACATTTTGGATTTCCTAAATCCATTATTTTTGATCGAGATTATCGATTTATTGGAAGTTTTTGGTCGAGTTTATGGGCACTCATGGAAACCAAATTGAAAAAGAGCACATCTTTTCATCCGCAAACCGATGGTCAGACAGAAGTGGTAAATATAACAATGGTGCATCTTCTTTGTGGTTATTGTAGCAAGCATCCTAAACTTTGGGATGAACATTTACACTACATTCAACATGCTTACAATCGAGCTAAGCACTCTTCAACTAAAACATCGCCATTTGAAGCATGTTTTGGCTATTTACCCAAATCTCCTTTAGATTTTAACTTTGGGAAGGATATTTCTATTGATGGTCAATATGACATTGATAGAGCAGAAAAGTTCATTGAACAAATTCAGTCGATATATCAAATGGTACAAGAGTAGTTGGAAAAGATTCAAGCAAAGTACAAGATGAGACATGACAAGCATCGTGTTGATCACATTTTCCAAGTTGGAGATGAAGTTTGGATTTACATTAGTAAGGATAGGCTTAAAGGAGAAGGTAAAATGCTGAAACCAATTCGATATGGCCCTTTCAAGATTCTTGACAAGATTGGTAACAATGCCTTCCGTTTAGATTTGCCTCCTTATATGCAAATGTATGCAGTTGTTAATGTTGAGAATTTGAAATTGTATGAGCCTCCTTTGATTGATGATCAAGGAGAACATGTTCAGATTCCTTCTATAGATGATTTCTTCCCAGAATATCTTACAGAACTGCATGAAGACACAATCCTTGACAAGAGAATGAGAACTTCAAAACGAGGAAATGTGGAGTATCTTTGAGTTGGTCTTAAGGGCACAAATCCAAGCAAAGCCAAGTGGATTGAGGTTGGAAAGGTGAGGGAACTATACCCTCATCTTCAAATAGACTGAAAATAGTCTTTTGGAGGTCCAAAATCTTTCCAATGGGGAGGTGTGATCTAGGGGATCAAATTTTGCTCAAAATTCAGAGTTCTTGGAATCACTTCAAATAAAACGGGAGCATAGGCCTCATCATCACGAACCCAACACAACTCGTTTGGGTTCAAACGAATGTTGGATGAGAGAGATATCACGTTCTGTTCAAAACGACAAACAGGCAAAAAAAATTTTACCGACTGTACAGTCCGTACGGATGCTGACGCGGCAGACCGTACGACATGTGGCAGGTGTGGTTGGCAGTTATGTGGGCGAATTGGCATATGACATGTGTCTTGTTTGTGGCAAATGGGATGGCAACATGTGGCCCAATCAATGGCCACCATGTGTCACCTAAACATTCGTAAAACTTGTGTAGTCGGCAGGAATCAACCCTGCGACCTCCGGGTAGGGTTATGGCCTTGGAAAGAGCCGCCCAATCGGCGCGCCACTGTAGTGGTTCTTACTACTATATGGTTTTGTTTACATTTGAATTGTAATGTGTTTTGGAATGGGCGTGGACAGGGCTGGGGCTAAGCCCCAACCCCCGTCCATATGTATATATATCATGTGACTACCCGCGCACATAGTTTAAAACAGATCCATAACACATATAACCGGTGGACCATACACATACAACCGATGGTCAATGTATTACGCGTGAGTTTTATTACCAACATTTATACAAACCATCCTGACACTTGTTGCTCTATCATTTGATTTGGGACTTGGCCCCTTTTGTATGTGCACGCGGTCGTATGGTAGACCATATGCCCACAGACTTGGCGGTTAGGGGCTGGGCGCGCCCTAACAATCCTACAGTTCACACCATTTGTGCGGTTGCACCCGATGCTGAGTTTTTGCACTTATATGCGTGTGGGGGCTAGGTTGAGGAGCAAGAGGTGCATTTTGGCGATCTAGAGTCAGCAAGTTTGAAGGGGAACTTTCAGGAAGCCTATCTTCTTCAATTTTTGGCCAAACGAGGTGCCAAAAAAGCCCAACTAGGGGTTTTTTGACGTTCTGAAGCCATTGGCGCCATCTATTTGGCATTTTGAGCATTGTAAAGAACATATTTTATCACTTTGAGAAAATAATACAAAAGATCCATTGGAAGCTGGACCAGGAGATGTAGCCCAAGAGAGGGGTGAACTACTTTATCATTTGTTGTGTTATGTGTTTTAGGTTCACTGTTATTTGTTGTTGTTTATATGCATCTTAAATGTGTAAATTCTATAAAAGTTGTGTTTGCAAAATTGATGCATTTGCATTTGAACACATGAATTAAAACTTGCAAATATTTTCAAAAATACAAGTATTCATCATTTTTAGATCACTTACTTTAACAGAAAAAGAAAACAATTGAAGGAAAATCTCATAGAACAGAACCAATCTAAGATGAAACATAAGCTACAAAACTGCAAAAAACAGAGACTAGAATGAGTTCTAGAAAACTCTTGAGAAGGATTACTTCTGATAAGGGAGAGAATGTATGCCTCCCTAAAAGAAATTTTCTGAAATCATACACGCGACTGACACCTCCTCAGCAAGCGTGTACACGCGGGCTGTGAGAGGGTAGGGAGAAGGTACACGCATGCAAACCTTATACAGGCTGCGTGTACCTCTGTGGGTCTCAAAAAAAATATGTAGTCAAGAAAAGAAACAGAGATAACTGGTATGGAAGACCAGAATCTCTGTTAGCTCAGACTTTTGCAGAAACTTTAAAAACAAGTAATGAAACCAATTTTTAAAAAATACCC
>ML795076.1:0-27425 GCA_009831015.1 Picea engelmannii | reverse complement strand
TATCATGCATGCAGAAATGACCTAAAGATTCTTACTTTTTACCATCATCCCATGCCTAGACCCCCATTACTCATATGTAAATACAAGGCTCAAGAGATTAAGTTGACGTACCTTATTCTTTGTGTTTGATGTCGATCCCTTTTTTCGCGCTTTGTCATTCTTTGACTGCAACTCTCCTCCCAATGCTGACCTGCATTCACTAAAGACAAACAAAGAACTTCACATGCATTTGATCTATGAACTAACAGGTTAGATATTTAAACAATCATACGATTAAGATTCCAATAATAACAATCTCATATGGCAGGACGAGAAAAGCAATTATTTTATTAACTTCACAATGATACCTTACAATGATAAAGTCGGCTACTACTCCTCGATCTTGGTCCTGGGCTCTTCTTCCACTGTCTTCCAACTACTTTGCTCTATACTTCTCTTTTCACAAGGATGGCTAAAGGTTGGGATAAAGGGAATGCTCAATCATGTATAGTTTCTTTACTATGATTCTCCTCCTTTCAAATGGGACCCCTAACCCTTCTTTTATAGGCTAGAAGAAGCTAGGTATTTGTTCGAGTGACCGGCCATGCATGGTCGAAAGATTTAGTTAACTTACACAAAGTTGTGTGTTTCGTCAACAACTTTCCTTTTTCCGTGCTTTTGTAGGTACATGCAGGATGTCTTGGGTCAGCTTGTACATGCGTGCAGTAATGGAGCAGGGCGCGTGGGTCTTTATAAATGGGGTTTTTAAGAAGATTTGTTCAACAATGTTTTGGCAAAGAAGGAATCTGAGATGGCCTCATGCCAGGTAAGCATGTCTGGTGCAAATTAGGGTTATAACATTGAGACCTTACATGGTCAAAAATTATGGGAACCTGGGTTTGAGCATTGCTTATGTGTCCTGGAGGTCCTAACCTTGCAAGGTAGGATGGGTGGGTAGTCATTTTTTTTTTTGATTGATTTTCGTATGTTGGATCCAGTTGCATGATGCTCTAGTATGCTAGGGAATTATGTTGTCTGTTTCTCGTTGCATTTGTCATTGAGTTGCTTTGATTGAATATTGGTCTTTGATACTTTCTTGTTTAAAAACAAATAAAAAATTGCACATGTTATGCGTCGCATGTTGTCGTAACGATTTTAGTCGTTACAACAATGTTTTCATTGTTTCTTAGGTTCTTGATGGCTTCATGCTCCTTTTTACTGATGTTATTTTTTAGTGGTTTTGCATTCTTGAGGACCAGGGCATAGTATTTCCTAATGGCATCCTTAGACTTCTTCATTGAGGTTTTTTATGCTATCTTTTATGTTGTAGACTATGTTTTCTACAAGTACAGTTTTTAGAGCAATGGAAAAACATATTCCTTTCTTTAATATATTTACTTCTTCATTGTTTAGATCATGGATGGACATGTTTATGACTTTTCTATCATCGTTTACTGTAGCGTCTTCTTTTTTTGTTGCATCCCTTTTAGCTGTAAGCTTCTCTATTTTTCTTACATCGCGTTCATTTTCCTTATGTCCCTCTCCCTTCTGCTTTCACACAACGCTGGCATCCATCACGGTCCAGAGGTCTATTTGTATCTTGTGCATGAGCTACAGGTGAAGTTCAAGGGTTGTTCATGATAGAAAGTCTAGTGTTGCACATGTTTTCCATATTTCTCCCTAGACTAGGGCATGATTGAGCCATTCAAATGCTTTGTAATTCCATATACCACACAGTTGATGATTAATGAAGGCGAAATTTGGGGTTAAATTATTGTCTCTGCATATTTTGAGAAAGTCGAGATCAACATCTCGTCTAATGATTTTAATCCGTAGATTTTCCATTAAACAAAACATTGTTAAAGGTTTCCCTTCCATACATGGAAGATATTATTGTTCTCAAATTTCCGTGGTGAGGAGTTTCAAAGGTATTTTCCGGATAATCCACAGTTGGTGTCATTTTTTTCATCGACGTTTTGAAACCGAATCAGGATTCATCATCAGGACTAATAGTCAAATGAAAGCTTGTTGATCTTAGTCAATTAATAGTTTAGATGTAGGACAATTTTTAGAATTTAACCAAGTCGGCTATCTATAAACCCTAATTTAAGAGATAAACAAAAAATAGAAAATGAAATAAAATCAAACAAATTAATAAAAATAAATGATAATGATATATATATAAGTGTAGTGTTTGAATGAATGATTTTAATATGAATGGGATGCTTTTAATAATGTTAAATTATGTAGTATGGGTTATTTATGTTTTTTAGGGTTTATGCTATTAGGATTTTTATATCATCACTAAATATAAGCATTGATAATGCTATATATATATATATATATATATATATATATATATATATATATATATAGGGTTAGAATGACGATTTAAAAAAATAAAATGATTAGGATACTTAATGGTGTTAATATATGTAGTAGGGTTAATTTATGATTTAGGGTTTAAGCGACTAGGATTTATATATCATAACTACATGTGAGTATTGATAATAATATATATACATATATATGAAAATCTAGGGTTAGAATGATAAAAACTAAGTATAATATATAGTAACATGTTTTAATATGATTAGGATACATAATATTGTCAATATCATATGATTAGGGTTAGGATACATAATATTGTTAATAAATGTAGATTTAGGGTTTATAAGATTATGATTATGGTATATAGAACTTAATTGATAATATATATAGTAAAACGTTTTTATAATTAAAATTTTATAGTAGTAATAACTCTAGGTTAGTTATACCTCTAAACCTAGGAACTAATTCAAAAATAAAACAAAAACATGCAAGGAAAAGAAAAAGGTAGGTGTCATACCTAATTTGATATATGCGGGTCCCTTAGTTGGTTGATTAATGGGTGAAAAAATCTACTTACCTCCAGGCCACTGTCTCTATTCATATTGTTGGGGTGCTTGATTATTTCTAGAGCTTCTCTTAAGCATCTTTTGTAGTAGTGATCATCTTTTGCTAGTATCTTGGTATCCTCAGGGAAAACATGATGTCTGGTCTTAAGGGAGTGTTCTGCTAAGGAAAAAGTGCGAGTGTTTTCATTTCTAATGTCTATTTCATGTTCCTTAATCCTTACCTGGAACAATCATCAAGTTTCACCAATGTAACATTTCCCACATGAACAAGAGACCTTGTAGATGCCTTTTTCTTATTGGTGGTCTATAGGGTACTTTACAGACTTCATTCTTTCTTTGATAGTAATTAGGGGTTTGAAGGAGGTTATATTTTCTTTTCTTTTTAAGATCTTTGCAATCTTGTCTGTGACACCCCGAATGTTGGGAAGAAATGCCTTTATATTGGAGGTTTGATCATTCTGGGCACGATTCCTTCTATCCTTCTTATCTATTTCCTTTTTAAGAAGGATTGTTTGGAGTCATTTCCAAACAATTAAAAATCATCTACATATAACAAATGGTTTAGAAATAAATCCCTTCCTAGTTTTACTCCTCTGAGTCTAATACTCTTAACAAATGAGTTAGAAATAAATCCCTTTTTAATGTTACTCCTCTTAGTCTAATACTCATTTTTAATGTATCTATGATTCTACTTAGGCCATATACCACTATAATGAACAATAATGATGATAGTGGAAGCCCGTGTTAAATTATCAAAGAAGGATTGAATTGTTAAAGTATCAAAGAAGGATTGAATTTTATTGGGCAAAACCCATTGACTAGTACAAAGAAACCCATTGACTATTACAAAGAACCATGAAGATTGTAAACATCCTTCTATCAAATTAAGTAAAAGTAGACTTAAGAAAATGTGAATAAGTATTAACCTTAAGCACTACTAAATTTTGTTTTGAAAAATAATGTTTATTGCGATGTCAATTTCAATAAAAACTCTTTGTGTGATTTTTGGTCTCGTAAATAGCTATAACTAAAAAACGATTACACACATCAATATAATGTCTCCTCTAAATGTCATATAATTGTGATCAAGTTGGTGATTTGTATTTATCATTTAAATATCATTACTATAATTTTTTAAGTGAATGTTGGTATATCAATATGTAGGACATTTTCCTTTCAACACTAAGACATCGATCTATCGACATCCTAACATCAATTTTACTATAATCATGTAAAATGAAAAATTAGATTATACACATTCACATACGTATGTGGGGTTTGATTCTTAAGAAAATGTGAACAAAAACATTTTTCTATCTATGGAAAATGTAAAAGTAATATTAAATTACAGAAAAAATAATATTTAAAAGAAAAATATGGTAATTAGATTAAAAAGTAAAAAATTGAAATATTAGAAACAAATTACATAAGTTAAAAACATATAGACATATATTTTATATATAATATCTTATTAATGCAAATTAAGAAATGTTATTAGAAGCTATGTCGATGCACGATAAATTTAAAAAAATGCAAGGAAATCAAAACCCACATAGGAACTCCATGTGTAGTATAAATGCTACCACAATAGAATGAATTTTAAATATGCGAAAATCTTAAAAAATGCTTAGTGCATCATATGGTTCTTTCACCATTATGTTGTTTTTCTTGGTTCATATTTGATTTCTTTTACTTTTTATTTTTCTATTACTTGTTATAACAACAAAAACTTTTATATGATTCTCAACTTCCGTCATTTATATATAAACAATATCTCTTCGAATTTTTTATTTTTCACTATAGTTTACCCTATTTATTGAGGATGAAACTTTCATTTTATTGTGAATCATTATAGGGTGGATGAAAAATAATTATGGTCTCCCATGATGTATAAGTGGCAATGTAAACATGGAAAAAAAATGTATTAACTTGGAGGGATGATTCGAGGTGTTTTAACAATGAATTTAAATATGGTGCAAGAAGAGGAAATGTAGAAAATTCAATTATCTTTTTGAATATATAATTTTTTTTTGTATAGAATTTGTGTATGGATAAGTAAAATTTGAGTTTTTCTAACAATGGTATGTTATTATTCATGCAAAATAGAATTCATATGTTTCCATTAGTGCATATGTTGAGTACTTTAACGATGACATTTTCCTAAAAAAATGTAGAATTGTAGAGAAGACATTATTCTAGTGCACGGTATGGTATGACAAGTCAAGTCATGGAAAGGCATGGTATGGAAAGACAAGGCATTGCAAGTGAATGAAAATGCATGGTATGGAAAGGCATGGCATGGAAAGGAATACCATACCATAGAAAGGCATGGCATTGCAAAACAAGGAATTCCATACAAAACCATACTTAGGCAAGGTATACCATATCATACCATATGATACTAGGGAAAGGAAAGGCACACCATACCATGGCATGGCATGTAAGGGCAAGGAAATGCAAGAAATGACATGACAAGTCATGGCATGGCATGGCATGACAGAGAAGTGAAAGGCATGGAATGACAAGACATGGCATGGAAAGGAAATGCATGGTATGGAAAGACATGGCATGTCACAGCGTGGTACGGAAAGGAATGATATGGCATGGCATGGCATAGAAAGGCATGTTATGACATGGAAATACAAGTCATAGAAATACATGGCATCGAAAGGCAAGGTACGGAAATAAAAGGAATGGGAAGTGAATGAAAGGCATGGTATGGAAAGGCATGAGATGGAAGGGAATACCATACCATAGAAAGGCATGGAATGGCATGGCGTGGCATGGAATGCTATGGAAAGGCATGGTATGACATGGAAAGACAAGTCATGGAAAGGAATGTCATGGAAATTCATGGTATGGAAAGACAAGATATGGAAAGTCAATGTAAGTAATGGCATTGCAAGGCATGGTATGGAAAGGCATACCATACCATAGCAAGGCATGGCATGGAAAGGCATACCATACCATAGAAAGGCATGGAATGACATGGCAAGGAAAGGCATGCAAAGACACGACATATCATGGAAATGCATGCAAAGGAAAGGCATGGCATGTCATGGCAAGGGAAGGCATGATATGGAAAGGCATGGTATGGAAAGACAAGGCATAGAAATTGAATGCAAGGCATGTAATTTCAAGGCATGGTATGGAGAGACATGGCATGGAAATGCATACCATATGATAGCAAGGGATGGGTTGGAATGGCAAGGAAAGGAAAGGCATGGAAATGCAAGGCATGCAAAGGAAATTCATGGAAAGGAAAGACAATGCATGGTATGGCAAGGAAAGGAAATGAAAGGGATAGAAAGGAAATGAATGACATGGTAAGGAAAGACATGATATGGAAAGGGGTAAAATAATGAAGGTGGGTAGCACTTTCGTGACAATGGGGTCTCAAAAATTCCTAGTGGCAATTTTTCAGTCAAAAAAATGTTTCTAAGAATTTTTTCGGCCGAAAATTTGCACATCAAATTGAACGACGCCCTGATGGCACCCTCAAAATTCATGTACAATGTTTTCGGATGAATTATTTTCCTGTGGTAATCATATTTCATCCGAAAGACTTTTCGGCTGAAATGTTTATTTTTAACGGATTTCATTAAAACTAGGTTTCGACTGAAAGAATAGTGAAGGCATGGTATGGAAATACAAGGCATGTAAAGTGAATGAAAGGAATGGAATTTCAAGGCATGGTATGGAGAATCATGGCATGGAAAGGCCTACAATACGATAGTAAGGAATGGCATGACACAAAAAGGCAAGGCATTGCATGACATGACATGGAAAGTGTAACATCCCGCTCTGGCGCACTTACCAAACTTATTCTTTGAGGACACTTGCTCGCAAGTGATCTGGATTTTTATGATGATAAAACTTTTTCCTTCATTATGATGCGTTAAGATATATGACATGATGTTTTTACTACGTTGATGTAGACAGGTGCTGCTGACTCAATTTCATTGAGTGTGCAGGGTTTCGGACCTTGAGGATGCAGAGGCATCGGTGGAACTCCCTTGGACTTCGGATTGAGTCAGGGAGTGGGCTATTTGGGTTATTTCATTTACGGTGATATTGTTTTGTTTTGATGATATGCTATTGATTTTATGATATGTGGTTGACATGGTCTAACATGGTGGTTGATGATGCAGGTTGACGATAACTTGTCGACCAGACTCACATATGGAGTAAAGGGGCCACACACGACTTCCAGAGAGATTAAGGGAGAGGTGTGGACAGCAGCCCTGCCACAACCTACTAGCACTCCCGCCGTGGCTCGAACTGTAGGTTAATGATTACCTAGTTCGAGAGGATCCACGATGCCGTGAGGGCAGACTGTGACAGTCGCTCACAATGATTCTAAGGGGCACGCAATAAGGCGGGGACCTTATTCCTTAGAGCCCTTAGTCTCCCACAAGTTCACCTGGCAGAGTGTTGACTCCAGGGGTTATAGAGTCTACCAATCCATCAAGCCAGCGAGTGGCACCCTTGGAGCACGTGGTGCATCCTGAAGGGCACGTCGCGCAAAGAAATACAAGTCAGCGAGTGGCACCCTTGGAGCACGTGGTGCATCCTAAAGGGCACGTCGCGCAACAGAGGCAAACAAGGCGAGTGGCACCCTTGGAGCACGTAGTGCATCCTGAAGGGCACGTCGCATGGATGATGATGATGAGACAACCTGGATGACCCTAAGACCTTAACACCTGATAAATTCTTACAACTCCTCCCCTAATTAAATTGTCGCCCTATTCAAATCAAAACCTAAACTAAAACATCTCTAAGATAAATTTTGACTATCCTTAAGAAAAGATCCTACAACAATAAACATAGGGCATAAACTAAAACCCTCCTAGGTGTTAATTAAAGTTCTTAAAAATAAAAGGGGTAAAGTAATGAGGGGGATAAATTAATTGAAACCAAGGATTTTTAAATTTAAAGGAGATTAAATTTATCTAAGAGAGGGGGTATAAAAATTTAGGTTTTAAAAATATTTTGAAAAGACAAATAAGCGCAATTATCATTGTGGGATTAACAAAATAATAATAATAATAATAATAAATAATAAAGAAAAGAAAAAAATAATAATAATAATAAAAAGAGAGAAATAAAAAGGAAATATAGAAATGAGGAAGCTTGTAATAAAGGAAACTAAATAAGAAAAGTAGGAGACATAGGGTAAAAAGAGAAAAGGAATCAACATTTAGGAGTTACTAAAAATCAGAAACTTCATTTTAGGAAAGATATTAAAAGCATGAGAGGGGATCTAGGAACCCTAGGAGTAATTTTAGGAGCGACTTGGGGGGAGTGAGGGAAATGAGTCTTTTATTTAAATTAAAGTAATTTAATTTGGAGAACCATGGGGGATGAGGGACACTTGGACGACGGAGAATGTTTAGAGGTTTGTCATTAAAAATTTATTTAATAATAATTTAGGAAAGTAGGTGAGTCTCATTTTTCTATAAAAGAAGGGGAAAAGAAGGAAGAAAGGATGAACGGTTAGCGTAACGTTACGCTGCCGAATTGTGGCTTGAGGGATTGCTTGTGAGGAGTTGGGTTTATCTCAGCTGTG
The DNA here is from genome assembly GCA_009831015.1 of Picea engelmannii. NCBI lineage: Eukaryota > Viridiplantae > Streptophyta > Pinopsida > Pinales > Pinaceae > Picea > Picea engelmannii. The sequence goes on along the minus strand of ML795076.1, from coordinate 18,980 downwards.
TTGGAGTGGTAGCTCAGCCATGGAGGCGAGCTGAGAAGCTAGTATATCTCTGGTTCTTGTGTGGCCCCTTTGCGGCTCGGGGGGGTAAGGGGGAAGCAGAGTACCCCTAGCATTTGGCTAGGAGGTACCGGTGAGCCTTCTATGGTCGGCGAGCGGGACACGACACGGAGCGCGGGACGCGGCACAGAGCACGGGACATCTTCCGACGCGGGCGTAAGACAACGGTATGATTTTAATTGGTGAAGTAGAAGGCATTTTTTTTACTTTCGGCAATTTAATGTAATTGATGTTGATATGGTGAGATTGGTCTGGCATTTTTACATTCGACAAATTTCGTTTCAGCAATGTTATTGTGAGTTTGTTCTGGCAAGTTTCGGCAAGTTAATGTCATTGATGCTGTTATTGTGAGTTTGTTCTGGCAATGTTGAAATTGTTAACGCTGTTTTTGGCCATGAGAAGAATGTATTTTGTTGGGTGTTTTTTTTGCATGCATTGTAGATAGGGGGCATTTTTAAATCCGAGTTTAATGCATTAATGAATTGTGTTTTATTGAGGTCTTTGGGCGTTTGATCCGAGTTATAAAGAATTAATGACCTGCGTTTCATTTAATTGATATTGGGCGTTTGAAACGCGTTTTCCATGCTTAATGAGATGCGTTTTTTTTTTCTCTTCAATGACCCTTGGGCGTGTGAACAACGTTTACATAATGATCAACATTTTTACTGTTATTGGGGCATTTTTGGGCAGCTGTATGATGGAGTTTTTGCCACTGTTATGGGGCATAAATGGTACTCTATTATATTGGGCATTTGCCACGTTTATGGGGCATATATGTACATTGATAAGTGGGGCATTTTAATCTGCGTTTGAATCATGTTTTGATCTGGGTTTTATCATGTTTGATATGCGTTTTAATAATGTTTTATTCTGCGTTTGAATCATGCTTTGATCTGCGTTTTATCATGTTTGATCGACGTTTTAATAATGTTTTATTCTACGTTTTAATCATGACTGTGAAAGATGCGTTTTCCCCCTTTTTCTTGGGCTGCGTTGATCCTGGGGTCATCCAGAACGGTCATGCGTTTTTGCTGAGTGGTTATTTATGATTTTAATGATGTTTTTAAAGCACCTTGTGCATTAAGTTCGGGTCTGAGTTGCAGTGCAGTCCCATTTCGTTTTATTCCCGGTGCGTCTCCTTTCACCCTTGCCCGTCAGATCGCAGATGCCACGGGTCATTGATTACTGCCCAACATGCTAAATTGCCTTTAAAGGTTGCTTGGAATATCGTTTATAAATTCGAAATTGTAATGTATTGTTGAAATATGAATTGGATTCTTGTTATATTAACCTAAAAGATTATCATCATAAGTATAAACATAATTTTATTTAAAAAGATAATAAAAATTTGATAATTTTAGATTATCAGATTGGAATATGAGTTCTTATATATTTACAAAAATTTGTATTACAAACTCAGAACTGCCTTGATTTTTCTATTTTGGCGATAAAAAAAATACCGCCTTTTACCGTGTGGTGTAAAAGCAATATCACAAGCTGTCATATGCGAATGCAATGATTCTTCTCAATTAATGTAAAAAAAAATAGGTATAAAACAATGCATAGTACACCAGTCCGTGTACTTGTGTCAACGTTACATGGAAGACTGTTATAAGCAATGATTTTTATACATTTACATTCTAGAAGCAAATTGAAAAAAAATATATATAATATAATACTTCTAACTAATATTATATGAAGGATAAAAAGAAGTATTAATCGAAATGATTAGAAAAGAAATATCTATATATAGACCTTTAATTAACGTTAATTACAAGTATGGTCATTTTATTCTTGTCAATTTATCATGTTAATTACAAGTATGGTCATTTTATTCTTGTCAATTTATCATTTCAGATCTTGTCCTTTGTCATTTTAGAGATGGTCTTAATATGTATTGTCATTCTAAGTGTGAGGTTAATTGAAAAGTTCCATTATGATGTTACTTATAAATGGGATGAAATTCTAAGTATGATGTTAGATGGTTAATTTCGTTATGATGTTGTTTATAACTATGATGTTACCATGCCATCGAAAAAGGATGATACTCATCATTATGAGGTCATCCTTAAATAATATTGCCTAAAACCCTTGTCTTGTTTAAACATTGTACTTATTATATATGTGGTCATTTGATTAGGATGTTACTTGTTACCTTTAGTTACAATATGATGTTAGCCTAGTATATTAACCATATGGTAGGGGTTTGTCTCTTAGTGGAAGGTGCACTAACATTTTACTGTTGATCAATGTAAATGTAATACCCCCTCCTTGGAAAAGTGCTATGTAGTCTTGATAACTCAGGAGCGTAAGAACGTTGTATTTGTTTATATTAATGTGGTAGTATAATGAATATGGAGAATGATTTAGTATAACGACATAAATTCTTTTATAATTTCAACACAAGGGGTAAGGCTCTTAAACTAAGGGCAATAATTCAATTAGATTCACCTTATAACTAATGTACTCGTGCTTAATAAAATCAATGGAGAATCTGGTTAGTATTCAATCACAGATAAGTCTTAGACATGCCTTGTAATTAATTTAATGGTCGACGTCCGAGTCCTTGTCTTGTGCCTTCCGTGAAGGACGTAGTCGTCATTCTTGTTTATATTGTACTTGATAGTATTCAACTGGTTGCTTGGTATGTTGTGTCGGGTGGGATGTAGACACCTCCATGCTCCTCAGAACAGTCGCCAGCCCTGAGACCTTAAATGGTTAAAATCGATGGGAACCTGAGCTTGAGCATTGATTATGTGTCTTGGAGGTCCTAACCTTGCAGGGTAGGACGGGAGGGTGGTCAGTTTACTTTTGTCGCTAAATGTTTGCATTGTGCACCTTGTGCCTATGGCCGTATATTGTTTGCAGTTACTCGTCGTGTGCCTTTAGTCTTCTTGTGATGAACATCATGGTTGCGTCTTGTTGGCTGTCAAAGGGCGACGTAGAGTCAAGGGTGTTGTTACTTCTACATGAATGCACACACCTTACACACAAAAAAAATTGCACCTGTTACTAGAATGGTTGTCGTAATGAGGAGGATGCTACATATGGTATCAGAGCGGGTTCGACCCGTGACTTGGGATTCACTACGGGTTCCGTTGACATGATTATGTTGATTACTCTGTCGTTGATCGAGTTGATTGTTGTGTGCAGGTAATCATGGTTAGAGGACGTCGCGGAGGCAGACGACGGGGTGCTAGGGGAGGAGGCGTGATGCCTCCAGCAACATCCACGCCTGAGCGGTCTAACCCCCAGGGAGGCAAGCAGGTCCTTGGACAGGAGCAGATTGCAGTTGCTGACGTTGTGGGGATAATGAGATCTTTCCAGCGCATGTCTGAGATGCTGATCAAAAAATTGGAGAGAGATGAGGCCAGGGCGCCGACACCTGCTGAGGTTCTACCGCACGCACCGGTCGTTACTGGTAGCATTCACCGTGAACTCGAGAAAGTGAAATTTCCCGAGTTCTTTGGTTCCCTGGACGGCGCAGCCGCTGAGGCATGGTTGGAGAATATGGCGATGTTCTTCGCACTTCGCGATTATACCTCCAACATGAAGGTCCACATGGCGGTCTTCCAACTAAAGGGGAGTGCTCTTCTATGGTGGAAGACACTCCTACCACAGCTGAACATGGCCGTCGAAGATGTGTCATGGGAACTATTCGAGGAACGGTTCCGGGAGAGGTATCTTTCAGAGGAATTCATTGAGCATCAGCTCAATGAGTTCAACGCATTACGACAGGGAGGTCGTACAGTGCCTGAGTACGAGGCATGTTTTATGGAGATGCTCCGGTATGCTCTACATCTAAACACTGAGAAGCTCAAGGTCAATAGGTTCGTGTTTGGCCTTAACGACAGCCTGCGTGCAAAGGTTAGGATTCTGATGCCTCAAACCTTGCACGACGCTGTCCAAAAGGCCCTCATAGCAGAGGAGGAGCTTATCAGTGGGGGTCAGACCAGGACTCCAGCGAGACCTGCAGGGCAGGGTTCATCTGGTACGCCGCAGCAGCAGACGCCAGCGAGACACACGCCGGGGTATCGTGGCTTCCAGAGGGGATCCACTTTTACTACCCCACAACGACCACCACCTCAGCAGCGGACACCTTACCGAGGACCACAGCAGCAACAACAGTGTCGCTCACAGCAGCAGCAGTTTAGACCTGTTCAGCAGAACAGACCAGGGTTTCAGGTCGGTGGGCAGTCATCTTTTACTTCGGGCACCAGGACTACTGGGCCGAAGAAGGGGTGTTGGACGTGTGGGGAGCCACACTACCAGCGCGATTGTCCTGTGGAGAGGATGATAGCGTCCAGATCATCCGGACCCGCTACAGTGGGAAATATGGGCAAGGCCCATCAGATTCATGCAGCGGTGAATAACCGCCAGGCAGAGCACCAGTCGACAGTGCTCGAGACGACAGGTATTGTCACTGACCAGACCCTTAGTATTTTGATAGACCCAGGTGCTACTGAGAGTCTCATTTCTGGTGCAACGCTAAAAAGGATTAAGTTCAAGGCAGTTGAACAGGATGAGTTTAGCTTCGTGGAGATGGCTTCGGGAGCCAAACAGAAGGTCGGAGGAAAGGTTACGGGCTGTGCCCTTAACCTGGGAGAGTTTGTCACGAGGGTCAACTTGTATGTCACGATCTTAGGATCTTATGATGTCGTGATCGACATGGATTGGTTGGAATCGCATGAGGTGATACTCAACTGTAAGACGAAACAGTTGAGCTTAGTCGATGATGAAGGACAGAGATGGGTGATAGTAGGACGGAACCAGGGAGTATCTCTGAGGTTCGTCTCTTCCTTATAGTTACGGAAGAGTATGCGCAAGGGGTGCAAGCTTTATGCGATCCTTGCGGTAAACGAAAAGGGAGTAGCAGAAGGTCTAGAACACCTTCCGGTGGTGAAGGAGTTTGCGGACGTATTTCCAGAGGAGTTGCCTGGGATGCCGCCAGAAAGAGAATTGGAGTTTACTATAGACCTGAAACTGGGGACCAAACCGATAGCAAGAACGCCTTATCGAAGGTCGACCCCGGAGTTGCAAGAGTTAAAAATGCGACTGAAGGAGTTGCTGGACCTGGGACTGATACGTCCTAGTGTGTCACCATGGGGTGCACCCGTTATTTTCATTCGGAAGAAGGACGGATCGTGGAGGCTTTGCATTGACTATCGTCAACTAAACAAGGCTACGATCAAGAATCAATACCCCTTACCAAGAATTGACAATCTGTTCGATCAAATGAAGGGTGAGACGGTGTTCTCCAAGATCGATTTGCGATCAGGGTATCACCAGTTACGGATCAAGGAGGATGACGTCCCTAAGACCGCTTTTAAGATGAGATTTGGACATTATGAGTTTACTGTTTTACCTTTTGGACTGACAAACGCCCCAGGGGTATTCATGAGTTTGATGAATGGGGTGTTTCGTGAGTACTTGGAAAAGTTCATCCAAGTATTCATCGACAATATTCTGATCTACTCTCGGACGACGGAGGAGCATGAAGAGAACTTGCGCTTGGTACTACAATGTTTACGAGAACACAAATTATATGGGAAGCTGTCCAAATGCTCTTTTTATCAATCCAGGATTCACTACTTAGGGCATGTCATCTCCGACGAAGGTATCGCCGTGGATCCAGCCAAGGTTGAGGCTATTATGGAATGGCCTGCGCCAACGAATGTCACAGAAGTGCGTAGTTTTATGGGTTTAGCGGGATACTATCGACGGTTTGTCGAGGGATTTTCGAAGATAGCAGGTCCGATCACGGAGTTGCAGAAGAAAAACAAGAAGTTTGATTGGACAGAGAAATGTGCAGAAGCATTTAGGAGGCTTAAAGAGTTGTTGACAACAACGCCGATACTAAAGGTCCTTGACATGGACGTAGACTTCTTGGTATGCAATGACACATCCAAGGAAGGTTTAGGTGGAGTCTTGATGCAAGACAGACGAGTGATTGCTTACATTTCGAGGAAATTAAGAAGGCATGAGGAAAACTACGCGACGCATGATTTGGAGTTACTAGCCATCGTATATTCCTTGAAGGTATGGAGACACTACCTGGTTGGACGAAAATTTGAATTAAGGACTGATCATTGTGGATTACAACACATTTTTACACAAAGCGACCTGAACGCGCGACAACGGCGTTGGTCGGAATTTCTTAGCGAGTACGACTTCGAGATTACTTACATAAAGGGAACCGTAAACTGAGTGGTGGATGCCTTGAGTCGGAGGCCACGCATATTTTCGGTGTTGCCTCTTCAAACGAATCTACGTGAGAATATTCTCACTCTACAGCGTGACGATGACTGGTACAAGGAAGTCGAGGATTTTGTCGGACAAAACACTATGATGGTACCACGATATGAGGGATTTCCTTTTGACAGCGATGGGTTATTGAGGTTTAGAGGTCGGATTTATGTACCGCTAGACAATGAGTTGAGGATGTTGATCCTGAGCGAGGCTCATAGAGCATTTTACATGGCTCACCCAGGAATTACGAACATGAGGGCATACCTTAAGCCCTTGTTCTTCTGGAAAGGAATGAAGGCCGACATAGTCAAATTTGTGGCTAGATGTCTCGAGTGTCAGTAGGTAAAGGCTGAACATAGACACCCGGCGGGATTACTTCAACCACATGCCATTCTGGAATCGAAATGGGAAGTCATTTCGATGGATTTTATCGTTGGATTGCCACTGACGGCAAGGAGACACGACTCGATTTTTGTGGTGGTAGACACTCTGACGAAGAGTTCTCACTTTATTCCTGTGCGTACGACGTATCAGGCATCCGACATAGCGAGAGTTTTCATTAGTAAGATTGTGAGGCTGCATGGCATGCCTAAAAAGATTATATCCGATCGAGGATCGGTGTTTACCAGACGATTTTGGACGAGTTTCCAAGAGGCCTTGGGAACCCAACTTAATTTTAGTACTGCGTATCACGCAGAGACTGACGGACAGACAGAACGTATGAACCAAACCTTGGAAGACATGTTGCGCATGTACGTGATGGACCAACAAAGGTGTTGGGAGGAATTCTTGCCTCTCGTAGAGTTCGCTTACAACAACAGTTACCAGAGCACCATTAAGATGGTGCCTTTTGAGTTTCTTTATGGGCGACCGTGTCGGACGCCCTTGAGTTAGGATTGTCTTGAGGATAGGGTCCTGGTGGGACCAAAAGCGATCCAAGAAATGGAAGAGCAGATGCAAACCATAAGACAAAGGATAAAGGAAGCGCAGGATCGACAGAAGAGTTATGCCGATGCGTACCGAGTCGACCGTAGTTACGAGGTCGGTGATCGAGTCTCCTTGTGGGTTAAACCGCATAAGAGTTCGATCAAGTTTGGAAAGGGAGCTAAACTCTCTCCTAGGTTCATGGGAACTTTCAAGATTGTGGAGAGAAAGGGGCCTGTGGCCTATCGACTAGCCTTGCCTGATTCTTTGAGGCGTATGCACAATGTTTTTCATGTATCTGTTTTGAGACATTATATTAGTGATCCTACACACATGATTGACATGAGTTCCTTGCAGGTATCGGATGAGGGAGTGTTCATGGCTGAGCCAATCCACATTTTAGATCATCGCGTTCGACAATTATGACGTCGAATGGTAGATCAGGTCAAGGTCCAGTGGGACAATTATAGTCCACACTCGGTGGCCTAGGAGGACGCATATGATATGCGCCAACAGTTTCCATTTTTGTTTGATAGACAGACTTATGATACTGTGATATTCATGATATTATGGTACATTTATTTCGGCATTTATACTGAGAAACTTCGGGACGAAGTTTAGACCAAGAAGGGGTGTATGTAACATCCCGCTCTGGCGCACTTACCAAACTTATTCTTTGAGGACACTTTCTCGCAAGTGATCTGGATTTTTATGACGATAAAACTTTTTCCTTCATTATGATGCATTAAGATATATGACAGGATGTTTTTACTACGTTGATGTAGACAGGTGCTGCTGACTCAGTTTCATTGAGTGTGTAGGGTTTCGGACCTTGAGGATGCAGAGGCATCGGTGGAACTCCCTTGGACTCCAGATTGAGTCAGGGAGTGGGCTATTTGGGTCATTTCATTTACGGTGATATTGTTTTGTTTTGATGATATGCTATTGATTTTATGATATGTGGTTAACATGATCTGACATGGTGGTTGATGATGCAGGCTGACGATAGCTTGTCGACCAGACTCACATATGGAGTAAAGGGGCCACACACGAGTTCCAGAGAGATTGAGGGAGAGGTGTGGACAACAGCCCTGCCATAGCCTACTAGCACTCCCACCGTGGCTCGAACTGTAGGTTAACGATTACCTAGTTCGAGAGGATCCACGATGCCGTGAGGGCAGACTGCGACAGTCGCTCATGATGATTCTAAGGGGCGTGCAATAAGGCGGGGGCCTTATTCCTTAGAGCCCTTAGTCTCCCACAAGTTCACCTGGCGGAGTGTTGACTCCAGGGGTTATAGAGTCTACCCATCCATCAAGCCAGCGAGTGGAACCCTTGGAGCACGTGGTGCATCCTGAAGGGCACGTCGCACAAAGAAATACAAGTCAGCGAGTGGCACCCTTGGAGCACGTGGTGCATCCTGAAGGGCACGTCGCGCAATAGAGGCAAACAAGGCGAGTGGCACCCTTGGAGCACGTAGTGCGTCCTGAAGGGCACGTCGCATGGATGATGATGATGAGACAACCTAGATGACCCTAAGACCTTAACACCTGATAAATTCTTACAACACCTCCCCTAATTAAATTTTCGCCCTGTTCAAATCAAAACCTAAACTAAAACATCTCTAAGATAAATTTTGACTAGCCCTAAGAAAAGATCCTACAACAATAAACATAGGGCGTAAACTAAAACCCTTCTAGGTGTTAATTAAAGTTCTTAAAAATAAAAGGGATAAAGTAATGAGGGGGATAAATTAATTGAAACCAAGGATTTTTAAATTTAAAGGAGATTAAATTTATCTAAGAGAGGGGGTATAAAAATTTAGGTTTTAAAAATATTTTGAAAAGACAAATAAGCACAATTATCATTGTGGGATTAACAAAATAATAATAATAATAATAATAAATAATAAAGAAAAGAAATAATAATAATAATAATAAAAAGAGAGAAATAAAAAGGAAATATAGAAATGAGGAAGCTTGTAATAAAGGAAACTAAATAAGAAAAGTAGGAGACATAGGGTAAAAAGCGAAAAGGAATCAACATTTAGGAGTTACTAAAAATCAGAAACTTCATTTTAGGAAAGATATTAAAAGCATGAGAGGGGATCTAGGAACCCTAGGAGTAATTTTAGAAGCGACTTGGGGGGAGTGAGGGAAATGAGTCTTTTATTTAAATTAAAGTAATTTCATTTGGAGAAACATGGGGGATGAGGGACACTTGGACGACGGAGAATGTTTAGAGGTTTGTCATTAAAAATTTATTTAATAATAATTTAGGAAACTAGGTGGGTCTCATTTTTCTATAAAAGAAGGGGAAAAGAAGGAAGAAAGGATGAACGGTTAGCGTAACGTTACGCTGCCGAATTGTGGCTTGAGGGATTTCTTGTGAGGAGTTGGGTTTATCTCAGCTGTGTTGGAGTGGTAGCTTAGCCGTGGAGGCGAGTTTAGAAGCTAGTATATCTCTGGTTCTTGTGTGGCCCCTTTGCGGCTCGGGGGGCTAAGGGGGAAGAAGAGTACCCCTAGAATTTGGTTGGGAGGTACCGATGAGCCTTCTACGGTCGGAGAGCGGGACACAGCACGGAGCGCTGGACGTGGGACGGAGCATGGGACGTCTTCCGACGTGGGCGTAAGGCAATGGTATGATTTTAATTGGTGAAGAAGAAGGCATTTTTTTTACTTTCGGCAATTTAATGTAATTGATGTTGATATGGTGAGATTGTTCTGACATTTTTACATTCGGCGAATTTCATTTCACCAATGTTATTGTGAGTTTGTTCTAGCAAGTTTCGGCAAGTTAATGTCATTTATGTTGTTATTGTGAGTTTGTTCTGGCAATGTTGAAATTGTTACCACCGGTTTTGCCCATGAGAAGAATGTATTTTGTTGGGTGTTTTTTTTGCATGCATTGTGGATAGGGGGCGTTTTTAAATTTGAGTTTAATGCGTTAATGACTTGTGTTTTATTGAGGTCTTTGGGCATTTGATCTGAGTTATAAAGACTTAATGACCTGTGTTTCATTGAATTGATATTGGGCATTTGAAACACGTTTTCCATGCTTAATGAGCTGCATTTTTTTTTTCTCTTCAATGACCCTTGGGCGTGTGAACAACGTTTACATAATGATCAATGTTTTTACTGTTATTGGGGCATTTTTGGGCAACTCTATGATGGCGTTTTTGCCACTGTTATGGGGTATAAATGGTCCTCTGTTATATTGGGCGTTTGCCACAGTTATGGGGCGTATATGTACACTGATAAGTGGGGCATTTTAATCTGTGTTTGAATCATGTTTTGATCTGCGTTTTATCATGTTTGATCTGCGTTTTAATAATGTTTTATTCTGCGTTTAAATCATGCTTTGATCTGCGTTTTATCATGTTTGATCGGCATTTTAATAATGTTTTATTCTGCGTTTTAATTATGACTGTGAAAGCTACGTTTTCCCCCTTTTTCTTGGGCTGCGTTGATCCTGGGGTCATCCAGAACGGTCATGCGTTTTTGCTGAGTGGTTATTTATGCTTTTAATGACGTTTTTAAAGCACCTTGTGTGTTAATTTCGGATCTGAGTTGCAGTGCGGTCCCATTTCGTTTTATTCCTGGTGCGTCTCCTTTCACCCTTTCCTGTCAGATCACAGATGACACGGGTCATTGATTACTGCCCAACATGCTAAATTGCCTTTAAAGGTTGCTTGGAATATCATTTATAAATTCGAAATTGTAATGTGTTGTTGAAATATGAATTGGATTCTTGTTATCTTAACCTAAAAGATTATCATCATAAGTATAAACAGAATTTTATTTAAAAAGATAATAAAAATTTGATAATTTTAGATTATCAGATTGGAATATGAGTTCTTATATATTTACAAAAATTTGTATTACAAACTCAGAACTGCCTTGATTTTTCTATTTTGGCGATAAAAACAATACCGCCTTTTACCGTGTGGTGTAAAAGAAATATCACAAGCTGTCATATGCGAATGCAATGATTCTTCTCAATTAATGTAAAAAAAAATAGGTATAAAACAATGCATAGTACACCAGTGCATGTACTTGTGTCAACGTTACATGGCAGACTGTTATAAGCAATGATTTTTATACATTTACATTCCAGAAGCAAATTGAAAAAAAATATATATAATATAATACTTCTAACTAATATTATATGAAGGATAAAAAGAAGTATTCATCGAAATGATTAGAAAAGAAATATCTATATATAGACCTTTAATTAACGTTAATTACAAGTATGGTCATTTTATTCTTGTCAATTTATCATGTTAATTACAAGTATGGTCATTTTATTCTTGTCAATTTGTCATTTCAGATCTTGTCCTTTGTCATTTTAGAGATGGTCTTAATATGTATTTCCATTCTAAGTGTGAGGTTAATTGAAAAGTTCCATTATGATGTTACTTATAAATGGGATGAAATTCTAAGTATGATGTTAGATGGTTAATTTCATTATGATGTTGTTTATAACTATGATGTTACCATGCCATCGGAAAAGGATGATACTCATCATTATGAGGTCATCCTTAAATAATATTGCCTTAAACCCTTGTCTTGTTTAAACATTGTACTTATTATATATGTGGTCATTTGATTAGGATGTTACTTGTTACCTTTAGTTACAATATGATGTTAGCCTAGTATATTTACCATATGGTAGGGGTTTGTCTCTTAGTGGAAGGTGCACTAACATTTTACTGTTGATCAATGTAAATGTAATACCCCCGCCTTGGAAAAGTGCTATGTAGTCTTGATAACTCTGGAGCGTAAGAACGTTGTATTTGTTTATATTAATGTGGTAGTATAATGAATATGGAGAATGATTCAGTATAACGACATAAATTCTTTTATAATTTCAACACAAGGGGTAAGGCCCTTAAACTAAGGGCAATAATTCAATTAGATCCACCTTATAACTAATGTACTCGTGCTTAATAAAATCAATGGAGAATCTGGTTAGTATTCAATCACAGATAAGTCTTAGACATGCCTTGTCATTAATTTAATGGTCGACGCCCGAGTCCTTGTCTTGCGCCTTCCGTGAAGGACGTAGTCGTCATTCTTGTTTATATTGTAATTGATAGTATTCAGTTGGTTGCTTGGTCTGTTGTGTCGGGTGGGATGTAGACACCTCCATGCTCCTTAGAACAGTCACCAGGCCTGAGACCTTAAATGGTTAAAATCGATGGGAACCTGGGCTTGAGCGTTGATTATGTGTCTTGGAGGTCCTAACCTTGTAGGGTAGGACGGGCGGGTGGTCAATTTACTTTTGTCGCTAAATGTTTGCGTTGTGCACCTTGTGCCTATGGTCGTATATTGTTTGCAGTTACTCGTCGTGTGCCTTTAGTCTTCCTGTGATGAACATCATGGTTGCGTCTTGTTGGTTGTCAAGGGGCGACGTAGAGTCAAGTGTGTTGTTACTTCTACACATGCGCACACACCTTACACACAAAAAAAATTGCACCTGTTACTAGAATGGTTGTCGTAACGAGGAGGACGCTACAGAAAGGAAATACATGCCAAGTAAAGGCATGAAAAGGAAAGGAATGACATTGCATGGAAAGGAAAGGAAATGCATCACATGAAAAGGGAAGGAAATGGATGGCATGACAAGGAAAGTCAATGCAATGAATGACATGGGATGGCATGACAAGTCAAGGCATGGAAAGACAAACCATGAAATGGCATGGAATGGTAAGGAAAGACAATGCATGGCAAGGCAAGGTAATGCAAGGCATGACATGGAAAGGAATGAAAAGTCAAGGAATGAAATGGTAAGGCAAGGTAGGACATGGAATGGCAAGGCATGATGTGGCATGGCATGGAAAGGAAAGGAAAGGAAAGGAAAGACACCTTGACACCTTTTATTACATTTATGTCATAATTTTCATCCCTTTAGGGCTTGATGAATTGAATTATTTCTTTGTAAGGATTGACATTTGGATTTTTTTAAGTTCAATAAGTATCGAGAGCATCTTCATAATTACCTATAAACTAGTTAATTCTCAAAGGACCATTGAAGCATATTATAGTGCCAAAATGTCCTAGAAAAATATTCATTTGTGAAATATAATTGAGGAATATATAGAGACTAGTTAAATCTCAAAGGATTTTATAGGAAAACATAATCATATATAGCACAAAATGGAGAGGGTTGGAAATTATGACTATGTAATAGAATTTACAGCTAATAGTTAAAATTTATAACAATTTTTTGTTATGATCTTTACTAACGTTTATTGGAATGGTTGCATGCTTTACATCATTCGAATGACATATTATTTGTAGCTTATTTGAAATTTTATTATTGTATGTGCACTTTGATGTGATGTAATATGGTTATTGTTTCATTTCATATGTTGAAATATTAGATATATAACAAAGAAATTAATTATTGCATGAAATAAATAATAACTTTTCATTCTAAATGTTTTTTTTGTAGAACAAGGATCTTCTAAAAGATACAAATGCTCCTCATCAAATACATCCAGATCACATTGGGTCTGATGTTGAGATGGAAAATGATGTTCATGATAACATAGATACATATGATAGGGATGTCAATGTCGATGCATCTAACGATGATGATCATGATCACGATGGTGATGATGATGATGAGGTAGTTGCTAGTAGCAACCAGTGAAATTCATGATCATATAGAATGCATCATGGTGTTAGAAAAATAAGATCGTGAATCAATAAAATAAAAAAAATGCGGAATCAAAACATAGAAGATACGCAATACAATAGAGACACAGATATACGTGGTTCACCTAGTGTGGGATACATCCACCAGATAAATTGCCAAGTCCTTCCTTTATTATTATACATAAAATGAAAGGATACAACCTACAACACACTCGTTGTAACTTCCTCTTATTTCTCTAATAGTTTCCTATCTCAGAATACAATATTCGCAATGATACATAGCCACAATACATTTCCCTCATAAAAGAGGGTTGTGTTCCAGGGAAAAAAACCCTAACATAAATTCTACTGTCATATCTGCAACCTTATAATGAACAATCCTAATTTACTATGAAATTACAATATACATTTACAAGGAAATGTTTCCTTCGGGGCCCCAATTGCTTACGGATCCCTTATATAGGGGATGGACCCTGAAGGGGGGGTAAACCCCCCCTGCACTCCCCCACGTGGAGGAGTGTAAATTCTTTTGGGGTGTAAAGTATTCGTGGGGAATAAACAAGGATGAAAAAAAAGACCTCTAAATTAGGAAGATAATCAAGCTACGCAACCAACAATGTCCCATTTGGAGACTGATGTCAAAAACTCCACCATTGCTACATACGCTGGACTATTATCCATCTTGGACCTGGATAATTTCTAATCTTCACCTTCATGCTTGAAGACCAATCGAAACTAAGAAGGAACTCAATTTCTCCTTGGTTACTCCCTTTGTTAACATGTCTGCAGGATTTTGGCTAGTGTGTATCTTTTCCAACTTCAAATGTCCATATTCCAAGACGGATCATATGAAATGGTACCTGAGATGTATATGCTTAGTATTCAAATGGAATGATGAGTTATTTGCAAGATGAATGGAACTCTCACTATCATAGTACAGCCTGTTACTATCCTGATTCTTTCCCATTTCCTTCATGAACCTCTGTAAAAAAATCACCTCTTTACTAGCCTCTGTAGCAACAACATACTTTGCCTCTATTGTTGAAATTGAAACAACATTTTTCAGTTTCAAAATCCAACTTATCAATGTTCCACCTATAGTAAAAACATACCCTGTGGTGCTCCTCCTGCTATCTCTATCACCTGTCATATTTGAATCAACATATCCCTATAGAACAATATCTGAACCTCATAAACACAATGCATGAGTAGAAGTACCTCTTAAATACCTCAGAATCCACTTTACTTCCTCCTAATGTTATTTACCTGGATTTGTCATATACATTCTCACAACTCCAACTGCATGTGCAATATATGGTCTTGTGCAAACCATTGCTTACATCAAATTTCCAATTGTTGATGAATAAGGGAACCTTGACATGTATTTTATCTCCTCTCATGTCTTGGGACACATTTCCTTAGTTAATTTGAAATGGTTGGTCAAAGGTGTACTCACTGGTTTTGAATTTTGTATTCTAAACCTCTCCAACACCTTATATATGTACTCACCTGGAGACAATGTCAATTTGCAATTTTTCTTGTCTCTTGTTATTATCATATCAATGATTTTCTTTGCAACACCCAAATATTTCATCGGAAATGAATAAGCTAATTTTTTCTTGAGCACGTTTATATACTGCATATTAGATCCTGCAACAAGCATGTCATATACATACAATAGGAATATAATATAGCTTCCATTTTCTAACCTTTTAAAATAAACACAGTGATCAGAATGACATCTACTATAACCTTGTTCTTTCATAAACCTGTTAAGCTTCAAATAACACTGCCTTGGAGCTTGCTTTAGGCCATACAAGCACGTCTTCAACCTACATACCAAATTATCCTTCCGTTTGACCTCATACCCCTGTGGTCACTTCATATAAATATTTTCCTCCAAATCCCTATGGAGAAACGTTGTTTTTACATCTAATTGTTCAAGATGTAAATATTCTACTCCCACAAGACTTAAAATATTCCCAATTGAAGTCATTTAAAAAAAAACTGAAAATATTTCGTCAAAATATATACCCTTTTTTTGTGCAAACCCATTTACAACAAGTCTATCCTTGTACTATTTTTTTCCTCCATCTTCTTCCTTCAACTTGTAAACCCATTAATTTTGCAATTCTCTTTTTCCTGCAGGCAACTGACTGAAGTCCCAAGTCTGGTTATTTACCAAGGAATCCATTTCCTCTTTCATTCCTTGCTCCCACTTATTTTTGGTGTCTACCTATATTTCCTCTTCATAACATTCTGGTTCATCAGAATCAGCCAACAATAAATAATACAATGAAGGAGATTATCATTCAGGGAGTTTGTTTAAATTGATAGATCTTCTAACAACACTTGCAGGAGTTTGAGGTACCTGTTGATCCTGTTGTTGTACATTTTAATTTTTGGGTACCTTTGGAATTTCTTTTTCAGTGATCTCATCAAGCACTATGTATTATGGTTTTCCTTTTTCCTTTTTCTTTCCCTGCAATTGATCTTTGTACTTGACCTTATCATTAAATATGACATCTCTACTCCTAATGATTTTTTTATTTTCATAATCCCATAAGAGATAACTAAAATCATTAACATCGTATCCAATAAAGGTACACTTCTTGGATTTTGCCTCAAGCTTTGTTTTATTTTCTTTATCAATATGGAGAAATGATTCACAACCAAAAGTCTTCAAAAAATAATAGTTTACCTTTTTACTTGTCCATGCCTCCTATGGAAGTCTACCATCCAAAGATATTGAAGGTCCTATGTTTATTAAGTAAACAACAATATCTACAACATCTTCTCAAAACTATAAGGGAAATCCAACATGCAATCCCATACTCCTTGCATGCTCCATGATTGTCATGTTCATCCTTTATGACACACCACTTTCTTGTAGTGTTCCTGGAACTGTCTTCTCTCTACAAATCTCATGGTATGAACAATAATCATCAAAATCATTTCTTCAATATTCACCTCCATTTTATGATCTAAGACACTTCAACCATTTTCCTGTCTCATTCTCAACCAAATCTTTCCATTTCTTAAAATTATCAAAAATCTCAGATTTTTTTCAAATGCAATAAACCGAAGTTTTTCTAGTTGCATCATCAATGAAAGTAACATAATAACGAGAGACACCAAGAGATGATACATGAGTTGGTCCCCATACATCTTTATGCACAAGCTCGAACCTTTCAGTCTTCTTTTCTTTTTTGACTCTGAGAAATCTGATTCTCTTCTGTTTTCCATAAACACAATCCTCACAAAAATCCAAATCAATTTGTTTAAGATCTGGAAAAAAATTTCTTTTGTGAAGTATCTACATCCCCTTCTCACTCAAGTGTCCAAGACTATGATTCCACAATGTTTTATCCACTCATGTAGAAGCTAAAGAGATAGAAGAGTCAATATTACCAGTACATAAAGACAATGTACCTATCTTCTCTCCTTTTGTTATCACCAATGATCCTTTGGTGGCCTTCCACACCTTATCTATAAATACAGATATACAACCTTCACTTGCCAACTTCCCTGTTGAAATTAGATTTTTCCTTAGATATGGAAAATTTCTTACCTCTTTCCACAACCATTGGTTTCCATTTATTTTCTTTATTTTTACCCTTCCCATTCCAACAATTTTACTTGGTGCATCATCACCCAAATGAACCTATCCAAAATCACCTTGAACATAAAATAGAAAATTTTCCTATGAGATGTGGCATGAAAAGAAGCCCCTGAATCTACTACCCAAGACTCAAAAATATTATTTACATAAATAATCAAAGCATCTTGTAACACATCACCTGTTACATTTGCTTCCTGATTTTTCTCCGGCTATCCATCTGTTTGTTTCTTTGGATCTCTGTAGTCTTTCTTCATATGTCATTTCTTCCCAAAATTCCATCACTCTATCTTTCCAAATCTCAATTTGGATCTTCCCTTCCTAGAATTCCCACGGTTCCCTGAGCCCTTTCCTCTATCCTTTTGTCTTCCCATGTTCTCCATGTTTAACACATTACCTGATGTCTCACCTATGATTTTCCATCGCATTTCCCCACTAAGGATAACACCAAAAAAATCATCAAACTTTAAAGTATTTAAATCAGATAAAGAGTTACTTACAACCATGACCAAGTCGTTATGTCTTTCTCACAATGAGCACAAGATTAGAAGAGCCCTAAATTCATCATCAAAGTCCACTTTTACAGAACTTAGTTGATCAGTAACCGTATTAAATTCATTTAAATGATCCGCAATAGACTGACCTTCTGACATCTTCATATTATTGTTTTCAGATTTATGTGGTGAGGTTTTCGAGGTATTATGTTTCTTGAATAAAACATAATACCTAGACCTATATATATATATATATATAACTTTAAAACCTAATTATTAAAACAAACATAATACTTAGACCTAGCTTATTTATATAACATTATCTAACTGATATACAAAAAAACATAACTAATACACAATCTTACACTAAGTTATCCTATAGAAGCCCTAGATTTACTTTAACTTCTAAACTAATTAAACTTAACACCTGGACCTAATAATAATACAAAATCTTATTAAAACTAAAACTAACCCTATTTAATAAACATAAATTAACCCTATTTAGTAAATTTCTTATTAACCCTAGCCTATATATATAACATTTTACACTACTTTATCCTATTAAAACCCTAGTTTTATTATAAACACTTAAAACTAATTCTTAAACTAAACATAATACCTAAACTTAAATTCACCCTATTACATCATTTTAAATCCTTAAAAAAAACCCTAGTACTATTATTAAATCATTTAAAAATCAATCTTACACTTAAAAATCAATCATTTTATATCCATTTAAAGAAATACACAGTCTTACACTTAGAAACTATAATCACTAAAATTAATTCCTAAACTAAAATCATAATAACTGAACTAAAATCACTTCTAACTTAATCTTAAACTTATAATCACTTATAAATAACTCTTAAACATAATACCTAAACTTAAATTCACCCTATTTTATCACATTAAATCCCTTAAGAAACCCTAGTACTATTAATAATTCAATCAAAATCAATCTAACTCTAACCCTAG
>ML795075.1:323867-360157 GCA_009831015.1 Picea engelmannii | reverse complement strand
TGTGGTGTTTTCGACAATCCCAACTGTTTGACGACCTCTGCTGAGATGAGGTTCTTCTGGCTTCCTCTATCAACAATAAAATGCAGCGGGGTCCCCTTCACCCACATCTATGAATGAAAAAGGTGCTCCCCCTCTTCAAGATCTGTTGGTTCTTCTGGTTGAATTGTTGCGGTCGCGACAATAGCAGTGGGGTCTGTGTCAATGATCTGTCCTTTACCAGTATTTTCAGAATCAGATTTTGAATCAGGGTTCGGCTCCTTGTCTTTGATCTCGGCCACCAATGACTGTTTTGAGCGACATTCATTGGTGTTGTGCCAGGGGATTTTGTGAAATCACACCATTTTCCAGTGTCCTTCTTTGTCTTCCTGTGACCCTTCTTTTCTCGTGTCTTGGACTGGTTTTCGGGAGACTGTTTGTTAGGGCCATCTTTGTCATACTTTGGTAGTTGCAGATTTGCAGACCTGAATTCCTGTTTGTTCTAGTGCTTAAATTTCTGCTCAATTTTAACAACATATCGATAAGTAGCACCGAGTGATGAGATGTCCAAAAATTCATTTCAGACTGGATGTATCTGTGTAGAGCCCCACGATATTTCAGAACCAAATGTCGTTTGGAGTCTTTGATACCCAACTTGGTGCGCAAGGTATGGAAGGTATTGGTGAACTCCGGAACTGCTTGGACACTTTCTTGCCGCAGTGTGGTCCATCTCATGTACTGGTCTTCATAGTTGCCAACAGGATAATACTGTTCCTTTACCGCATCCATAAAAAAATCCCAAGTGGGATCGACCCCATATATTCCAGACTCCTCTGTGGAACTTTTCTCCCAGTAAGTTTCCCACCAATGTTTGACATGAGGGAGAGCTTTAAGGAGTGCGAAGGTGATCTTTTCTTTGTTGAAAAAATTGTGAACAGAGAAATAACCTTGTAGCAGAGTTAACCATTTTTCTAGGGCTTCTGCATCTATCTATCCTTCAAATACAGGAATATCAAAATTAACTTGTACCTTGAAAGGAGAGGTGCCTCCAAAGTGGCCGGTTGATGAAGATGCGCCTGATGCTATCGACAAGCGTTTAAGGATGTGGGCAAAATTCTCCATCATTTCGTCCCTCTGTTGCGTGAGAGCTTGCTCAAGCAACAGATTGATAGGATCGTCTGCTCCGTCGAGTTTCTTTTCTTCTGCCATTGAGGGTTTCTTCGGTGTCCGAGAGTGATTGTATTCAAGAGAGACAAGCTCGAGACCCAAATTTCTATACTCAGACCTCGTTGGGGACATGCACTGAAAAAACGATCAAGAGAAGCCTGCTCTGATACCACTGATCCAGATTATTTTCGGCACGAAATGAGATCGGAGATATAATAAAGAAATGCTCAAAGATATCGTAGATATTCAATAATATAACAAAAATGTATCGGAGATGTAACCATAAACACATATATAGAGTAATACACAATTTCTATTAATGAAAGAAATGTACAGAGAC
The DNA here is from genome assembly GCA_009831015.1 of Picea engelmannii. NCBI lineage: Eukaryota > Viridiplantae > Streptophyta > Pinopsida > Pinales > Pinaceae > Picea > Picea engelmannii. The sequence goes on along the minus strand of ML795075.1, from coordinate 358,674 downwards.
TGTAAAAATATAGAGTGAAAGACTCGCTAGAATGGTGGCAGCTTATCTCTGAGAAGAGATGTGACGACTAATCGCAGTCGCAAGAAGATGATTACAATGAGGCTTAAGAGGCCTTTTTACAATAAACAGGAATGCAAAAAGTCCTAGACATCCAAAAACCTAACCCTAGGAGATGAAGCGCCAAAAGTCATGTGGGCCCTGTTTGGGTAAGTTAGTACATCAACTTCACAGGTTCGTAACTTTTGCATACGATCTCCGTTTTAGGCGTATGATAGCTCGTTGGAAAGGTATTGTTGAGGAGATTAATTTTGGGGGCTCAAGTATGCCTTTGGCTATCATTGAGAACCTCAATATAGAAAAACCTTCATTTAGGCCCTCAAAATGGCCCCGGAAGTTAAAACCTGCTAAAAATAGTAAATTGCCAAAATTGCCAGAAAACTGTTTTGAGCCAGTCGAAAAAGGTGGGTGGCCACCAATATCCACCTGGATCAATCCTCCCTCCTTAGGAAGCAATGGTCTCCATTGCATTAAGTTCTCGGGGGAGAGGGAAAAGCGTTTTTTGGATCTGCATCTGGGTGAGCTGCTTGTATTGCTGGAGACGTCGCACTGCTTAGTTTGTGGAAGTCTTTCATGAACCTGTTGAAGTTGAGGCTATTCAACAAGTCGAGCTACATGAGAGGAAGGTGTGCAGAAGGAATTTTTGTGCTTTGCTGCAACCTTGTCGACCTGCTTCTGTTGGATAGAAGGTGCAGGGGGAAAAACTGTAGTGGTTGCAATGTCCTTCTGTTCCCCTTTCGAACAGATTGTGAAGAAGCTGAATTTTGTAGTATGAGATACTACCTTGCGACACTTTTTAGGTGGAACAATAGTTGGAACTACCTCTGGTATTCTGTAGAGATGACCCCCCAAAGTAACAATGACACTACGGGGTCGAGACTCATAAACAACATGGTGCTTCCACATATATGGTTGGCCCAAGAGAACATCACAGACATCAAGTGGGGCAACATCACATAATACTTCATCCTTGAAGGGCTAGATGCCGTATGACAATCGACATTGATGGCTGACACGAAGATCTCGTCCTTGTCGAAGCCACCCAATGTTGTATGGCTGCGGGTGTGGTGTTGTCGACAATCCCAACTGTTTGACGACCTCTGCTAAGATGAGGTTCTTCTGGCTTCTGCTATCAAAAATAAAATGCAACGGGGTCCCCTTCACCCACATATGTGAATGAAAAAGGTGCTCCCCCTCTTCAAGATCTGTTGGTTCTTTTGGTTGAATTGCTGTGGTCGCGACAATAACAGTGGGGTCTGCGTCAATGATTTGTCCTTTACCAGTATTTTCAGAATCAGATTCTGAATCAGGGTTCGGCTCCTTGTCTTTGATCTCGGCCACAAATGACGTTTTTGAGCGACATTCATTGGTGTTGTGCCAGGGGATTTTGTGGAAATCACACCATTTTCGAGTGTCCTTCTTTGTCTTCCCGTGACCCATATTTTCCCGTGTCTTAGACTGGTTTTCGGGAGACTGTTTGTTAGGGCCGTCTTTTTCATACTTTGGTTGTTATGGATTTGCAGACCTGGATTCCCGTTTGTTCTGGTGCTTAAATTTCTGCTCAATTTTAACATCACATCGATAAGTAGCACCGAGTGATGAGATGTCCATAAAATCCATTTCAGTCTGGATGTATCTGTGTAGAGCTCCACGGTATTTCAGAACCAAATTTCGCTTGGAGTCTTTGATACCCAACTTGGTGCGCAAGGTATGGAAGGTATTGGTGAACTCCAGAACTGCTTGGCCCCTCTCTTTCCACAGTGTGGTCCATCTCATGTACTGGTCTTCATAGTTTCCAACAGGATAATACTGTTCCTTTATCGCATCCATAAAAAAATCCCAAGTGGGATCAACCCCATATATTCCAGACTCCTCTGTGGAACTTTTCTCCCAGTAAGTTTCCCACCAATGTTTGACATGAGGGAGAGCTTTAAGGAGTGTGAAGGTGATCTTTTCTTTGTCGAAAAAATTGTGAACAGAGAAATAACCTTGTAGCAGAGGTAACCATTTTTCTAGGGCTTCTGCATCTATCTGTCCTTCAAATACAGGAATATCAAAATTAACTTGTACCTTGAAAGGTGAGGTGCCTCCAAAGTGGCTGCTTGATGAAGATGCGCCTGATGCTATCAGGAGGCGTTTAAGGATGTGGAAAAAATTCTCCATCATTTCGTCCCTCTGTCACGTGAGAGCTTGCTCAAGCAACATATTGATAGGATCGTCTGCTTCGTCGATTTTCTTTTCTTCCGCCATTGAGGGCTTCTTGGGTGTGCGAGAGCGATTGTCTTCAAGAGAGACAAGATCGAGACCCAACTTTCTATACTCGGACCTCGTCGAGGACATTCACTGAAAAAATGATCAAGAGCAGCCTACTCTGATACCATTGATCCAGATTATTTTCGGCACGAAATGAGATCGGAGATATAATAAAGAAATGCTTAGAGATATCACAAATATTCAATAATATAACAGAAATGTATCAAAGATACAACCATAAACACAGTTATACAGTAATACGCGATTTCTATTAATGAAAGAAATGTACAGAGACTATAAAAATACAGAGTGAAAGACTCGCTAGAATGGTGGCAGCTTATCTTTGAGAAGAGATGTGACGGCTACTCGCATTTGCAAGAAAATGATTACAATGAGGCTCTAGAGGCATTTTTACAATAAACAGGAATGCCAAAAGTCCTAGACATCCAAAAACCTAACCCTAGGAAATGAAGTGCCAAAATTCATGTGGGCCCCGTTTGGGTAAGTTAGTACATCAACTTCCCAGGGTCGTAACTTTTGCATACGATCTCCATTTTAGGCGTATGATATCTCGTTGGAAAGGTATCATCGAGGAGATTCATTTTTCAGGCTCAATTATTCCTTTTGTTATAATTGAGAATGTTTATCTCGAAAAACCTTGATTCAGGCCCTCAAAATGGCCCTGGAAGTTAAAACCTGCTAAAAATAGTAAGTTGCCAAAATTGCCAGAAAACTGTTTTGAGCCAGTCGGAAAAGGTGGGTGGCCACCGATATCCACCTAGCTCAATCATCCCTCCTTAGGAAGCAATGGTATCCATTGTGTTGAGTTTCCGGGGGAGAGGGAAAAGCGTTTGTTGGATCTGCATCTGGGTGAGCTACTTGTATTGCTGGAGACGTCGTGCTGCTTAGTTTGTGGAAGTTTGTCATGAACTTGTTGAAGTTAAGGATGTTCAAAAGGTCGAACTACATGGGAGGAAGGTGTGCAGAAGGAATTTTTTTGCTTTGCTGCAACCTTGTTGACCTGCTTCTGTTGGATAGAAGGTGCAGGGGGCGAAACTGTAGTGGTTGCAATGTCCTTCTGTTCCCCTTTCGAACAGATTGTGAAGAAGCTGAATTTTGCAGTATGAGATACTACCTTGCAACACTTTTTAGGTGGAACAATAGTTGGAACTACCTCTGGTATTCTGTAGAGATGACCCGCCAAAGTAACAATGACACTACGAGGTTGAGACTCATAAACAACATGGCGCTTCCACATATATGGTTGGCCCAAGAGAACATCACAGACATCTAGTGGGGAAACATCACATAATACCTCATCCTTGAAGGGTTGGATGCCGTATGACAATCGACATTGCTGGCTGACACGAAGATCTCGTCCTTGGCGAAGTCACCCAATTTTGTATTGCTGCGGGTGTGGTGTTGTCGACAATCCCAACTGTTTGACGACCTTTGCTGAGATGAGGTTCTTCTGGCTTCTGCTATCAACAATAAAATGCAGCAGGGTCCCCTTCACCCACATCTGTGAATCAAAAAGGTGCTCCCCCTCTTCAGGATCTGTTGGTTCTTCTGGTTGAATTACTTTGGTAACGACAATAGCAGTGGGGTCTGCGTCAATGATCTATCCTTTACTAGTATTTTCAAAATCAGATTCTGAATCAGGGTTCGGCTCCTTGTCTTTGATCTCGACCACCAATGACTGTTTTGAGCGACATTCATTGGTGTTGTGCCAGGGGATTTTGTGGAAATCACACCATTTTCCAGTGTCCTTCTTTGTCTTCCCGTGACCCTTCTTTTTCTGTGTCTTGGAATGGTTTTCAGAAGACTGTTTGTTAGGGCCGTCTTTGTCATACTTTGGTTGTTGCGGATTTGCAGACCTGAATTCCCATTTGTTCTGGTGCTTAAATTTCTCTCAATTTTAACAACATATCGATAAGCATCATCGAGTGATGAGATGTCCAGAAAATCCATTTCAGTCTGGATGTATCTGTGTAGAGCCCCACGGTATTTCAGAACCAAATGTCACTCAGAGTCTTTGATACCCGACTTGGTGTGCAAGGTATGGACGGTATTGGACCATTGGTGAACTCTGGAACTACTTGGCCTCTCTCTTGCCGCAGTGTGGTCCATCTCATGTACTGGTCTTCATAGTTGCCAACAAGATAATACTGTTCCTTTACCGCATCCATAAAAAAATCCCAACTGGGATCGACCCCATATATTCTAGACCCCTCTGTGGAAATTTTCTCCCAGTAAGTTTCCCACCAATGTTTGACATGAGGGAGAGCTTTAAGGAGTGCGAAGGTGATCTTTTCTTTGTCGAAAAAATTGTGAACAGAGAAATAACCTTGTAGCAAAGTTAACCATTTTTCTAGGGCTTCTGCATCTATCTGTCCTTCAAATACAGGAATATCAAAATTAACTTGTACCTTGAAAGGCGAGGCGCCTCCAAAGTGGTCGCTTGATGAAGATGCACCCGATTCTATCGGCAGGCGTTTAAGGATGTGGGAAAAATTCTCCATCATTTCATCCCTCTGTCGCGTGAGAGCTTGCTCAAGCAACAGATTGATAGGATTGTCTGCTCCATCGATTTTCTTTTCTTCCACCATTGAGGGCTTCTTGGGTGTGTGAGAGCGATTGTATTCAAGAGAGACAAGCTCGAGACCCAAATTTCTATACTCAGACCTCGTCGGGGACATGCACTGAAAAAACGATCAAGAGCAGCCTGCTCTGATACCACTGATCCGGATTATTTTCGGCACGAAATGAGATCGGAGATATAATAAATAAATGCATGGAGATATCATATATATTCAATAATATAATATATATGTATCGAAGATGCAACCATAAACATAGATATACAGTAATACACGATTTCTATTAATGAAATAAATGTACAGAGACTAAAAATACAGAGTGAAAGACTCGCTAGAATGGTGACAACTTATCTCTAAGAAGAGATGTGACAGCCACTCGCATTCACAAGAAGATGATTACAATGAGGCTCTAGAGGCCTTTTTACAATAAACAGGAATGCCAAAATTCCAAGACATCCAAAAACCTAACCCTAGGAGATGAAGCACCAAAAGTCATGTGGGCCCCGTTTGGGTAAGTTAGTACATCAACTTCCTTGGGTCGTAACTTTTGCATACGATCTCCGTTTTAGGCGTATTATAGCTCGTTGGAAAGGTATCATCAAGTAGATTCATTTTAGGGGCTTAATGATTTCTTCCACTATCATTGAGAATCTCAATATCGAAAAAGATTCATTCAGGCCCTCAAAATGGCCCCGGAAGTTAAAACCTGCTAAAAATAGTAAATTGCCAAAATTGCCAGAAAACTATTTTGAGCCAGTCAAAAAAGGTGGGTGGCCACCGATATCCACTTGGATCAATCCTCCCTCCCTAGGAAGAAATGGTATCCATTGCATTGAGTTCCTGGGGGAGAGGGAAAAGAGTTTGTTGGATTTGCATCTGGTGAGCTGCTTGTATTGCTGGAGACGTCACGCTGCTTAGTTTGTGGAAGTCTGTCATGAATCTGTTGAAGTTGAGGCTGTTCAACAAGTCGAGCTACATGAGAGGAAGGTGTGAATAAGTAATTTTTGTGATTTTTTGCAACCTTGTCGACCTGCTTCTTTTGGATAGAAGGTGCAGGGGGCGAAACTGTAGTGGTTGCAATGTCCTTCTGTTCCCCTTTCGAACAGATTGTGAAGAAGCTTAATTTTGCAGTATGAGATAGTACCTTGCGACACTGTTTAGGTGGAACAATAGTTGGAACTACCTCTGGTATTCTGTAGAGATGACCCCCCAAAGTAACAATGACACTACGGGGTCTAGACTCATAAATAGCATGGCACTTCCACATATATGGTTGGCCCAAGAGAACATCACAGACATGAAGTGGGGAAACATCACATAATACCTCGTCCTTGAAGGGCTAGATGCCGTGTGACAATTGACATTGCTGGCTGACATGAAGATCTCATCCTTGGTGAAGCCACCCAATGTTGTATGGCTGCGGGTGTGGTGTTGTCAACAATCCCAACTGTTTGACTACCTTTGCTGAGATGAGGTTCTTCTGGCTTCCGCTATCAACAATAAAATGCAGCGGGGTCCCTTTCACCCACATCTGTGAATGAAAAAGGTGCTCCCCCTCTTCAGGATATGTTGGTTCTTTTGGTTGAATTGCTGCGGTCGCGACAATAGCAGTAGGGTCTGCGTCAATGATCTGTCCTTTACCTGTATTTCCAGAATCAGATTTTGAATCAGGGTTCGGCTCTTTGTCTTTGATCTCGGCCACCAATGACTGTTTTGAGCGACATTCATCGGTGTTGTGCCAGGGGATTTTGTGGAAATCACACCATTTTCCAGTGTCCTTCTTTGTCTTCCCGTGACGCTTCTTTTCCTATGTCTTGGCCTAGTTTTCGAGAGACTGTTTGTTAGGGCCGTCTTTGTCATACTTTGGTTGTTTCGGATTTGCAGACCTGAATTCCCGTTTGTTTTGGTTCTTAAATTTCTTCTCAATTTTAACAGCATATCCATAAGCAACACCGAGTGATGAGATGTCCAGAAAATCCATTTCAGTCTGGATGTATCTGTGTAGAGACCCACGGTATTTCAGAACCAAATGTCGCTCGGAGTCTTTGATATCCAACTTGGTGTGCAAGGTATGGAAGGTATTGGTGAACTCCGGAACTGCTTGGCCCCTCTCTTGCTGCAATGTGGTCCATCTCATGTACTGGTCTTCATAGTTGCCAACAGGATAATACTGTTCCTTTACGACATCCATAAAAAAATCCCAAGTGGGATCGGCCCCATATATTCCAGACTCTGTGGAACTTTTCTCCCAGTAAGTTTCCCACCAATGTTTGACATGAGGGAGAGCTTTAAGGAGTGTGAAGGTGATCTTTTCTTTGTTGGAAAAATTGTGAACAGAGAAATAACCTTGTAGCAGAGTTAACCATTTTTCTAAGGCTTCTACATCTATCTGTCCTTCAAATACAGGAATATCAAAATTAACTTGTACCTTGAAAGGCGAGGTGCCTCCAAAGTGGCCACTTGATGAAGATGCACCTGATGCTATCGGCAGGTGTTTAAGGATGTGGGAAAAATTCTCCATCATTTCGTCCCTCTGTCGTGTGAGAGCTTGCTCAAGCAACAGATTGATAGGATCGTCTGCTCCGTTGATTTTCTTTTCTTCCGCCATTGAGGGCTTCTTGGGTGTGTGAGATCGATTGTCTTCAAGAGAGACAAGCTCGAGACCCAACTTTCTATACTCGGACCTTGTCGGGGACATGCATTGAAAAAATGATCAAGAGCAGCCTGCTCTGATACCACTTATTCGGATTATTTTCGGCACGAAATAAGATCGGAGATATAATAAAGAAATGCTCAGAAATATTGCATATATTCAATAATATAATAGAAATGTATCGGAGATGCAACCATAAACACAGATATACAGTAATACACAATTTCTATTAATGAAAGAAATGTACAGAGACTGTAAAAATACAGAGTGAAAGACTCGCTAGAATGGTGGCAGCTTATCTTTGAGAAGAGATGTGATGATGACTCGCATTCGGAAGAAGATGATTACAATGAGGATCTAGAGGCCTTTTTACAATAAACAGGAATGACAAAATTCCTAGACATCCAAAAACCTAACCCTAGGAGATGAAGCGCCAAAAGTCATGTGGGCCCCGTTTGGGTAAGTTAGTACATCACCTTCCCAGGGTTGTAACTTTTGCATACGATCTCCATTTAAGGCGTATGATAGCTCGTTGGAAAGGTATCGTCGAGGAGATTAATTTTGGTGGCTCAATAATGCCTATGGCTATAATTGAGAACCTCAACCTCTAAAAACCTTCATTCAGGCCCTCAAAATGGCCCCAGAAGTTAAAACCTGCTAAAAATAGTAAATTGCCAAAATTGCCAAAAAACTGTTTTAAGCCAGTCGGAAAAGGTGGGTGGCCACCGATATCCACCTAGATAAATCCTCCCTCCTTAGGAAGAAATGGTATCGATTGAGTTGAGTTTCCGTGGGAGAGGGAAAAGGGTTTGTTGGATCTGCATCTGGGTGAGCTGCTTGTATTGCTGGAGACGTCGCGCTGCTTAGTTTGTGGAAGTCTGTCATGAACTTGTTGAAGTTGAGTCTGTTCAACAAGTTGAGCTACATGAGAGGAAGGTGTGCTGAAGGAATTTTTTTGCTTTGCTGCAACCTTGTCGACCTGCTTCTGTTGGGTAGAAGGTGCAGGGGGTGAAACTGTAGTGGTTGCAATTTCCTTCTGTTCCCCTTTCGAACAGATTGTGAAGAAGCTGAATTTTGCAGTATGAGATACTACCTTGCGGAAATTTTTAGGTGGAACAATAGTTGGAACTACTTCTGGTATTCTATAGAGATGACCCCCCAAAGTAACAATGACACTACGAGGTCGAGACTCATAAACATCATGGCACTTCCACATATATGGTTGGCCCAAGAGAACATCACAAACATCCAGTGGGGAAACATCACATAATACCTCATCCTTGAAGGGATGGATGCCGTATGACAATCGACATTGCTGGCTGACATGAAGATCTCTTCCTTGGTGAAGCCACCCAATGTTGTATGGCTGCGGGTGTGGTGTTGTCGACAATTCCAACTGTTTGATGACCTCTGCTGAGATGAGGTTCTTCTGGCTTCCGCTATCAACAATAAAATGCAGTGGGGTCCCCTTCACCCACATATGTGAATGAAAAAGGTGCTCCCCCTCTTCAGGATCTGTTGGTTCTTCTGGTTGAATAGCTTCGGTCGCAACAATAGTAGTGGGGTTTGTGGCAATGATCTGTCCTTTACCTGTATTTTTAGAATCAGATTCTGAATCAGGGTTCATCTCCTTGTCTTTGATCTCGACCACCAATGACTGTTTTGAGGGACATTCATCGGTGTTGTGCTAGGGGATTTTGTGGAAATCACACCATTTTCCAGTGTCCTTCTTTGTCTTCCCATGACCCTTCTTTTCCTATGTCTTGGAATGGTTTTTGAGAGACTGTTTGTTAGGGCCGTCTTTGTCATACTTTGGTTGTTGCAGATTTGCAGACCCGAATTCCCATTTTTTCTGGTGCTTAAATTTCTGCTCAATTTTAACAGCATATCGATAAGCAGCACCGAGTGATGAGATGTCCAAAAAATCCATTTTAGTCTGGATGTATCTGTGTAGAGCCCCATGGTATTTCAGAACCAATTTTCACTCGAAGTCTTTGATACCCAACTTGGTGCGCAAGGTATGGAAGGTATTGGTGAACTCCGGAACTGCTTGGCCCCTCGCTTGCCGCAATGTGGTCCATCTCATGTACTGTTCTTCATAGTTGCCAACAGGATAATACTGTTCCTTTACTGCATCCATAAAAAAATCCCAAGTGGGATCGGCCCCATATATTCCAGACTCTTCTGTGGAGCTTTGCTCCCAGTAAGTTTCCCACCAATGTTTGACATGAGGGAGAGCTTTAAGGAGTGCGAAGGTGATCTTTTATTTTTCGGAAAAATTGTGAACAGAGAAATAACCTTGTAGCAGAGTTAACCATTTTTCTAGGGCTTCTGCATCTATCTGTCATTCAAATACAGGAATATCAAAATTAACTTGTACCTTGAAAGGCGAGGTGCCTCCAAAGTGGCTGCTTGATGAAGATGCGCCCGATGCTATTGGCAGGCATTTAAGGATGTGGGAAAAATTCTCCATCATTTCGTCCCCCTATCACGCGAGAGCTTGCTCAAGAAACAGATTGATAGGATTGTCTGCTCCATCGATTTTATTTTCTTCCGCCATTGAGGGTTTCTTGGGTGTGCGAGAGTGATTGTCTTCAAGAGAGACAAGCTCGAGACCCAACTTGCTATACTCGGACCTCGTCGGGGACATGCAATGAAAAAATGATCAAGAGAAGCCTGCTCTGATACCACTGATCTAGATTATTTTTGGCACGAAATGAGATCGAAGACATAATAAAGAAATGCTCAGAGATATCGCAGATATTCAATAATATAACAAAAATGTATCTAGGGATGATTTTAGGGGCTAAATTTCGCTCATGGGCTAATTTTCCATGGTTTTTCCAAAAATGAGATTCGTTATTCTAAAAATGATTCACCCAAATTCTATAGGATAAAACTAATTTACCTTAAAAATCGCCAAAATTTTATAAAAACTATATAAAATACTTAGAAATTTTATTATTTTAAAAAAAATATCGTTAAACATTTATAGTTGACATATGAAGGATTAGTAATATTCGCCAAGGTTTCTACATTTTAAAACTAAATTTCCATCCTTAAAATCATCCTTGAATGTATCAGAGATGCAACCATAAACACATATATACAGTAATACACGATTTCTATTAATGAAAGAAATGTACAGAGACTGTAAAAATACAGAGTGAAAGACTCGCTAGAATGGTGGCAGCTTATCTCTGAGAAGAGATGTGACGGCTACTCGCATTCGAAACAAGATGATTACAATGAGACTCTAGAGGCATTTTTACAATAAACAGGGATGCCAAAAAGTCCTAGAAATCCAAAAACCTAACCCTAGGAGATGAAGCGCCAAAAGTCACGTGGGCCCTGTTTGGGTAAGTTAGTACATCAACTTCCCAGGGTCGTAACTTTTGCATACGATCTCTGTTTTAGGCGTATGATAGCTCGTTGGAAAGGTATCGTTGAGGATATTAATTTTGGGGGCTCAAGTATTCCTTTGGAAATAAATGAGAACCTCTATCTCGAAAAACCTTCATTTAGGTACTCAAAATGGCCCCGGCAGTTAAAACCTACTAAAAATAGTAAATTGCCAAAATTGCCAAAAAACGGTTTTGAGCCAGTCAGAAAAGGTGGGTGGCCACCGATATCCACCTAGATCAATCCTCCCTCCTTATGAAGAAATGGTATCCATTGCGTTGAGTTCCTAGGGGAGAGGGAAAAGCGTTTGTTGGATCTGCATCTGGGTGAGCTACTTGTATTGCTGGAGACGTCGCGCTGCTTAGTTTGTGGAAATATGTCATGAACCTGTTGAAGTTGAGGTTGTTCAAAAAGTTGAGATACATGAGAGGAAGGTGTGTAGAAGGAATTTGTTTTCTTTGCTGCAACCTTGTCGACCTACTTCTGTTGGATAGAAGGTGTAGGGGGTGAAACTGTAGTGGTTGCAATGTCCTTCTATTCCCCTTTCGAACAGATTATGAAGAAGATGAATTTTGCAGTATGAGATACTAACTTTCCACACTCTTTAGGTGGAACAATAGTTGGAACTACCTCTGGTATTCTGTAGATATGACCCCCCAAAATAACAATGACACTACGGGGTCGAGACTCATAAACAACATGGCGCTTCCACATATATGGTTGGCCCAAGAGAACATCACAGACATCCAGTGGGGCAACATCACATAATACCTCGTCCTTGAAGGGCTGGATGTCATATCACAATCGACATTGGTGGCTAACACAAAGATCTCGTCCTTGGCGAAGCCACCCAATGTTGTATGGCTGTGGGTGTGGTGTTGTTGACAATCCAAACTATTTAATGACCTCTGCTGAGATGAGGTTCTTCTGGCTTCCGCTATCAACAATAAAATGCAGCGTGGTCCCCGTCACCCACATTTGTGAATGAAAAAGGCGCTCCCCCTCTTCAAGATCTATTTGTTCTTCTGGTTGAATTGCTGCGGTCGCAAGAATAGCAGTGGGGTCTACATCAATGATCTGTCCTTTACCTGTATTTTCAGAATCAGATTCAGAATCAGAGTTCGACTCCTTGTCTTTAATATCAATCACCAATGACTGTTTTGAGCGACATTCATCGGTGTTGTGCCAGGGGCTTTTGTGGAAATCACACCATTTTCCAGTGTCCTTCTTTGTCTTCCCGTGACCCTTCTTTTCTCGTGTCTTGGACTAGATTTTGGGATACTATTTGTTAGGGTCATCTTTTCCATACTTTGGTTGTTGCGGATTTGTAGACCCGAATTCCCATTTGTTCTGGTGCTTAAATTTCTGCTCAATTTTAACAGGACATTGATAAGCAACACCGAGTGATGAGATGTCCAGAAAATCCATTTAAGTCTGGATGTATCTATGTAGAGCCCCATGGTATTTCAGAACCAAATGTCGCTCGGAGTCTTTGATACCCAAATTGGTGTGCAAGGTATGGAAGGTATTGGTGAACTCCGGAACTGCTTGGACCCTCCTTGCTGCAGTGTGGTCCATCTCATGTACTGGTATTCATAGTTGCCAACAGGATAATACTGTTCCTTTACCGCATCCATAAAAAAATCCCAAGTGGGATCAGCCCCATATATTCCAGACTCCTCTGTGGAACTTTGCTCCCAATAAGTTTCCCACCAATGTTTGACATGAGGGAGAGCTTTAAGGAGTGCGAAGGTGATCTTTTCTTTATTGGAAAAATTATGAACAGAGAAATAACCTTCTAGCAGAGTTAACCATTTTTCTAGGGCTTCTACATCTATCTGTCATTCAAATACAGGAATATCAAAATTAACTTGTACCTTGAAAGGCGAGGTGCCTCCAAAGTGGCCAGTTGATGAATATGCGCCTGATGCTATCGGCAGGCATTTAAGGATGTGGGTAAAATTCTCCATCATTTCATCCCTCTGTCATGTGAGAGCTTGCTCAAGCAACAGATTGATAGGATTGTCTGCTTCGTTGATTTTCGTTTCTTCCACCATTGAGGGTTTCTTGGGTGTGCAAGAGTGATTGTCTTCAAGAGAGACAAGCTCGAGACCCAACTTGCTATACTCAGACCTCGTCGGGGACATGCACTGAAAAAATGATCAAGAGCAACCTGCTCTGATACCACTGATACGGATTATTTTCGGCACGAAATGAGATCAGAGATATAATAAAGAAATGCATAGAGATATCGCAGATATTAAATAATATAACATAAATGTATCGGAAATGCAACCATAAACATAGATATATAGTAATACATGATTTCTATTAATGAAATAAATGTACAGAGACTGTAAAAATACAGAGTGAAAGACTCGCTAGAATGGTGGCATCTTATCTCTTAGAAGGGATGTGACGGCTACTCACATTCGCAAGAAGATGATTACAATGAGGCTCTAGAGCCATTTTTACAATAAGCAGGAATGCCAAAAGTCCTAGACATCCAAAAACCTAACCCTAGGAGATGAAGCGCCAAAAGTCATGTGGGCCCCGTTTGGGTGAGTTAGTACATCAACTTCCCAGGGTCGTAACCTTTGCATACGATCTCTGTTTTAGGCATATGATAGCTTGTTGGAAAGATATTGTCAAGGAGATTCATTTTGGGGGCTCAATGATGCCTTCCACTATCATTGAGAACCTAGATCTCGAAAAACCTTCATTCAGGCCCTCAAAATGGCCCCGGAAGTTAAAACATGCTAAAAATAGTAAATTGCCAAAATTGCCAGAAAACTATTTTGAGCCAGTCGGAAAAGGTGGGTGGCCACCGATATCCACCTGGATCAATCCTCCCTCCTTAGGAAGAAATGGTATCCATTGCGTTGATTTCCCGTGGGAGAGGGAAAAGCGTTTGTTGGATATGCATCTGGGTGAGCTGCTTGTATTGCTGGAGACATCGCGTTGCTTAGTTTTTGGAAGTCTGTCATGAACCTGTTGAAGTTGAGGCTATTCAACAAGTCGATCTACATGAGAGGAAGCTGTGCAGAAGGAATTTTTGTGCTTTGCTGCAACCTTGTCGACCTGCTTCTGTTGGATAGAAGGTGCAGGGGGCGAAACTGTAGTGGTTGCAATGTCCTTCTGTTCCCCTTTCAAACAGATAATGAAGAAGCTGAATTTTGCAGTATGAGATACTACCTTGTGACACTTTTTAGGTGGAACAATAGTTGGAACTACCTCTGGCATTCTGTATAGATGACTCCCCAAAGTAACAATGACACTACGGGGTCAAGACTCATAAACAACATGGCGCTTCCACATATATGGTTGGACCAAGAGAACATCACAGACATCCAGTGGGGCAACATCACACAATACCTCGTCCTTGAAGGGCTGGATGCCGTATGACAATCGACATTGTTGGCTGACACAAAGATCTCATCCTTGGTGAAGCCACCCAATGTTGTATGGCTGCGTGTGTGGTGTTGTCGACAATCCCAAATGTTTGACGACCTCTGCTGAGATGAGGTTCTTCTGGCTTCCGCTATCAATAATAAAATGCAGCGGGGTCCCCTTCACCCACATCTGTGAATGAAAAAGGCACTCCCCCTCTTCAATATCTGTTGGTTCTTCTGGTTGAATTGTTGCGGTTGCGACAATAGCAGTGGGGTCTGCGTCAATGATCTGTCCTTTTCCTGTATTTTCAGAATCAGATTTAGAATCAGGGTTCAACTCCTTGTCTTTGATCTCGGCCACCAATGACTGTTTTGAGCGACATTCATCAGTTTTGTGCCATGGGTGTTTATGGAAATAACACCATTTTCCAGTGTCCTTCTTTGTCTTTCGGTGACTCTTCTTTTCCTGTGTCTTGGACTGGTTTTTGGGAGACTGTTTGTTAGGGCTGTCTTTTTCATACTTTGGTTGTTGCAGATTTGTAGACCCGAATTCCCGTTTTTTCTGGTGCTTAAATTTCTGCTCAATTTTAACAGCATATCGATAAGCAACACCGAGTGATGAGATGTCCAGAAAATCCATTTCAGTCTGGAATTATCTGTGTAGAGCCTCACGGTATTTCAGAACCAAATGTCATTCGGAGTCTTTGATACCCAACTTGGTGTGCAAGGTATGGAAGGTATTGGTGAACTCCAGAACTGCTTGGCCCCTCTCTTGCCATAGTGTGGTCCATCTCATGTACTGGTCTTCATAGTTGCCAACAGGATAATACTGTTCCTTTACCGCATCCATAAAAAAATCCCAAGTGGGATCAGCCCCATATATTCCAGACTCCTCTGTGGAACTTTTCTCCCAGTAAGTTTCCCACCAATGTTTGACATGAGGGATTGCTTTAAGGAGTGAGAAGGTGATCTTTTCTTTGTCAGAAAAATTGTGAATAGAGAAATAACCTTGTAGCAGAGTTAACCATTTTTCTAGGGCTTCTGCATCTATCTGTCCTTCAGATATAGGAATATCAAAATTAACTTGTACCTTGAAAGGCGAGGTGCCTCCAAAGTGGACGCTTGATGAAGATGCGTCTGATGCTATCGACAAACGTTTAAGGATGTGGGAAAAATTCTCCATCATTTCGTCCCTTTGTTACGTGAGAGCTTTCTCAAGCAACAAATTGATAGGATCGTCTTCTCTGTCGATTTTATTTTCTTTCGCCATTGAGGGTTTCTTGGGTGTGTGAGAGCGATTCTCTTCAAGAGAGACAAGCTTGAGACCCAACTTGCTATACTCGGACCTCGTCGGGGACATGCACTGAAAAAACGATCAAGAGCAGCCTGCTTTGATACCACTGATCTAGATTATTTTTGGCACGAAATGAGATCGAAGATATAATAAAGAAATGCACAGAGATATCGCAAATATTCAATAATATAACAGAAATGTATCAAAGATGCAACCATAAACACAGAGATATAGTAATACATGATTTCTATTAATGAAAGAAATGTATAGATACTATAAAAATACAGAGTGAAAGACTCACTAGAATGGTGGCAGCTTATCTCTGAGAAGAGATGTGACGGCTACTCGCATTCACAAGAAGATGATTACAATGAGGCTCTAGAGGCCTCTTTACAATAAACAGGAATGCGAAAAAGTCCTAGACATAAAAAAACCTAACCCTAGGAGATGAAGTGCCAAAATTCATGTGGGCCCCGTTTGGGTAAGTTAGTACATCAACTTCCCGGGGTTGTAACTTTTGCATACGATCTCCGTTTTAGGCATATGATAGCTCGTTGGAAAGGTATCATCGAGGAGATTAATTTTGGGGGATCAATGATTCCTTCGACTATCATTGAGAACATTGATCTCGAAAAACATTCATTTAGGCCCTCAAAATGGCCCCAGAAGTTAAAACCTGCTAAAAATAGTAAATTGCCAAAATTGCCAGAAAACTGTTTTGAGCCAATCGGAAAAGGTGGGTGGCCACCGATATCCACCTGGATCAAATAACCTAATATAAATTATCTTCTTGAGCCGACAAGTCTTCTAGGGTTATTATTCAACTCATTAGGGTTTATTCTTGCTTCCCATAGTATTCTATCCTTGTCAGTTTTACACGTGGAGGTAAATACCTCCCACAACTACCATAATATCAACAACAAGATCTAGAACTAATATTGTAAGTTAAAACATGTAACAATAGGTGTAGCATCTTTCAGGATTGGTGGCATTTATTGCAGCGGTCGTATAACAACAGAATCATTGGCATTTATTGCTGCAGTCGTGTAACAACAGAATCAGTGGCACCTGTTGCAGCAGTCATGTAACAGCTTCCAGGATTGGCGCATAACTGTAACAACTTCCAAGATTGGCACATAGCTGTAACAACTTCCAAGATTGGCGCATAGCTACAACAACTGGTGTAACAACAACGACCATTCTTTAAGACATGGTTTTTCTATTCATTCCAATCATTAGTTGAATCATTTTATGGGTAAAACATGTGAACATTACCAATCAAACATGCTAAGTAAACGAAAATATAAAAGCAAGATAAATGATTCATACCTTGGGAAAAAAGGGTCTTAGCACACATCATAGTAGGCACTAGCTTAGAGATGATAAGGTTGAATAGGCAAAATATGTGATGAAAAAGGGATATTTCTGGGTCCTAACATGCCCCCCAACTGAAGACATTGCATGTACTCATGCAAAACACATTCAAACCTTACTTTGTAGCTGAATTAGGGAATTGGTTCCTCCAGTGCAAAACTGCTAAGATAATTTGATAAGTGCCTGTATGGAAAAATGTTGTGTTAAAAAGCAAATCTGTGGTGTCAACAATCTATCTGAGTTTCTTTGTCTTGAAGAACATAATCAATTTGAGTTTCTTGACTAAAAACTCGTGAGGGAAACATAGGTTCTTGTTTGAAATCTATTGGTAAACCAACAACTGCCTTATGACGTTGAGATCTCCTCAGTTGTGTTGTTTTATGTGTAGCAGTAAGTGCATGTTCAGTCTTGACAGAGAGATTTGTTGGTCCTCCAATAACCGACACTTTTACTATCTTATAACTTGCCTCAAATTAAATGTTTCCACACTCAAAGCACATGAGTTCTTTATTCTGTCCATAACAAGTTTTGTCAATGCTAGGATGTCCAAAGTTATCCCTTCTGGATTCTTTTGTCGAGCAATCTCCACTTCTTGTTTCAGGGTATTTAACTCTGCTTTGAGGCTTTCATTCTCTGTTATGAGTGCAGTAATTTTGGAGTTTTTTGTATTCCTTATATTTCTCTCAATTTGGGCAAATAGTTGGGCAAGTGGTACATCCTCAACATTATTTGTAACTGGTTCTTGTGAAGCAGTTATACTGTCAATAGTTTTTTCTGGTGGAACAATTGTTTCTTGTGTAACAATTAGGTCTGTCATGACTGCTTCTGGTGGAACAATATTGTCTTGGACAGTTGGTTCTTGTGAAACAACTTCATACTACATGACTTGTTCTTGTATACCAGTCCCATTGTTTGCAGCTGTCTCTACTGGCACTATTAGTTCACTGGAAGAGACTGGTTCTTGTGTGATAGTCGCTTCATCAATCTTAGAGGATAATGGACGAAGAGTAGGAATAACATGTTTCATAACTTTTCATCCAATTTCTGCTTCCGCAAACCCGGTACACCTGGTTTTTCTCCTAGGTAAAAGAGAAATGAAAGAAGAGGCTTTCTTCTTCGTTGCCGGAGGAGGAACAAGCTGTTCTTCCTCAACCACACAAGTAAGAAATTCTGGTATACCTGGGTCTTCTATGATCTGGACATCGTTACTTGATGTATGATGCACATAATCATCAGGCAGAGCCAATGATTCTACTATGATTGGAGTACATTCAGTCTGAATTGAGAGAATAGTTGCTTGAAGTTCTGGGAACAAAGAAAAACCTGGTATACGTATCTCTGTAGAGTTCTCTGTCACAGTAGTAGAAGGGTTCTAAGTTGCTGCTGATATAATTGGGTCAAGGTCTTTCCGACATTTTCCCTTGAATGGACGTTTTCTTTTCTGAGATAATCTACCAGCAGTGATAGTAAGGCTTGGAACAATTGTTGTAGCAATAGGTGGCTCTGCCGGTGCAACAACAGAAGGGGTAGTCAGAATTACTGTTGTAGTGGACCGTTCTGACCTTGTGTGCTTTCTAGGTGATCCAGATATAGGAACATGGGTTCTCTATTTAGGAGCAGGGGGTAATTTTTCAATAACACCTCTCACAACCAAGGGCTGTGACACATGGCTCGGTGTAGTAGTTGGTTGTTCCTCATTTTGAGAAATCACGGCTATAGGCTGTGTCAATTCAAATCCATAAAGGCTTGTCTGGTTGGTGCTAGAATGGCCGCGGGTTGTGCGTTTACTTCTCTGGGTTGTCTTACGGGCAATGACAATAGGGGTTTGGACTGCTGTTGCAGCCGAGGGAAGAGACTTAGGAAGAGGTCCAATCATATCTGCAGGTATAAAAGGTGGCTGGTCTACTACAATAGGTAATGGGTTATTGGAAATGCCCATACCTTTGTGAATTAATAGTTTGATAAGTCTGTGATTAGAAAGGCAGTTCTTGGGGTTTTTGGATTTTTTTACAAAATGAGCCATGTTATTCAATGAATGGAGGAGAAAATAAGGAATGCTTATGAATTTCTGATGTCGCAGATGTGATAATAAGATGAAATCAGAAAAATAAACAACTTGGTACCTGCCTTCACAGGTAATGTACCTTTTGACGAACTATGCAACTTTCCCCCATGGCTCTGGTAAGGAATTGACATCCGCACCTCAGACTTTTTTTCGAATTTGCTCATTGTCAATGAGGAAAGCCTTCTGAGCATCTAGAAGATGTGTTTTTATGTTAAACCATCGGTCTCCTATTGTTGGCAACCCTGTGACAACAACAATTCTTTCTTCTGATACTGGAATCCTTACCCCATTCACCATTGAATATCCTTCGATGAGATTTTGACTAAACTCCAATACCTCATCCTCATTAAACCCTTGCATCTTCTTAAAATATGATATCCAACCAACCTGGAGAAATATTTGGTAGGCCTCTGGGTGTAACAACAAAGTGTTCAAATTTGAGGGTTCATACCTCACAACTGATCCTCCCATGATGTTGCTTGAGAGTATAACATGCACGTAGGAGGAGAGACTAGCACCTAAACCATAAACGCAGTTTGCATGTAGAATACAGTGTCTTAGCAAAAAGAAGTGTGGTAAAAAAGGTGGTGAAGGTGAGTATAAAATACCGTTTGGACGGCTAGATTTGGATTTCCCCCCCCAACTAATCGGATTGGCTCTAGGTGCATCAATTTAACACAAGTGGTGAGAAAATGGGAAAGCATGATTTTATATCTTCATTACTTTAACACGTAGGATTAGTCACGTACCTCGAATCTTACTGCACATAACTGTCTGTCAGAGTGATTGCGCTATCCAACCGCCATCTGAGTTGCATGGAATAACTGACATGATGAAGGATAGTGTGAGAAATGAAGATATGACAACTGGAGCAGATATGGAGTCCTTTATGGAGATAATCAATTGGAAATCACCGGATGTGAAGTCAAGTAATGATGAAACAACACTTTCAGACAGAGAAGGCGAAAAAGGATAACTGCAGTATGAACAAATTAGTGGTGCTGCAACATGTAAAGAGTGTAGAGCTGGAGTAGTATTATTTGGCAGAAATGAGAAAAAGAAAGAGTGAAGTGGTAAGAAAGAATAACAACGATCAATGTATCAGTAGGTACTTCGGCCAAAATGGCAGAGGTAGGTGTAACATCAAATGAGATGGTCGAAAAAGAAAATGGTGTAACCGCGTGAAAAGCAACGGTTGTGTAACAATAGGGAAATTGGCCAATTTATCGGAAATGGGTGTAACAACATGGAAATCAGCCAATTTATCGGAAAAGGGTGTAACAGCAGGAAAATCGACCAATTTATCAGAAATGGGTGTAACAACAAGAAAATCGGCCAATTTATCCGAAGTGGGTGTAACAACATGGAGATCGACCAATTTATCGGAAAAGGGTGTAACAACAAGAAAATCGGCCAATTTGTTGGAAAAGGGTGTAACAACAGGAAAATCGGCCAATTTGTCAGAAAAGGGTGTAACAACAGGAAAATCAACCAATTTGTTGGAAAAAGGGTGTAACAGCAGGAAAATCAGCCAATTTGTCAGAAAAGGGTGTAACAACAAGAAATCGACCAATTTGTTGGAAAAGGGTGTAACAACAGGAAAATCGACCAATTTGTCTGAAATGGGTGGAACAGCATGGAAATCGACCAATTTGTCAGAAAAGGGTGTAACAACAGGAAAATCGGAAATGGGTGTAACATCATGGAAAATCGACCGAACGCTGCATCACTTAGATTTTAGGAAGTTTTTCAACTTCCATCAACTAAACGCCTTTTCTGTATTCATCCTTGTTCTTCATCAATTCACCTGCACAAAAAAAAAAAACCTACCTGATACCGTTCAAGGATGAATTTATTAGCATAGTAAAAAAAATCAAACAAAAACAGAGGAATTTAAATTTTGTTGAGTTTATTTATATACAAGGTTTGAGAAAAATAAGTCCTAAGGTTGAGAAAGGGAAGGAGAAAGATCCATTCCTTTTAAGAATTGATAACTTGTATCGGCTGAACATCTAGATTTGAATTCTGCCTTGGATAGTGGACGCTGATACAGGTGCAGGCGATGACCATTTGCATGTAAGTGTGTATCGGATCCATCAATAGTGATCAACCTGACTGTCCCATTGGGAAAAATAGTGTCTACCTCATAAGGTCCTAGCCATCATGTACACAACTTACCTTGAAATTCTTTAGAGCACGAATCATACAACATAGCCCAATCTCCTTTCTGGAATAATTTCTTCTTGATGACTTGGTCATGCCATTTTGTTCTCTGTTGTTGAATCACCGAGGTTTGATGAATAACATCTAAACGCTTTTCATCAAGCTCATTGAGCTACTACAGTCTGGCCTTCTGTGCCATAGTCAAGTCAAGGTTGACTGCTAATGCAGTTCTTAAGGTTTTGATTTCGAATTCAATGGGAAAAACAAGGCTTTTTCCATATACTAGCTCGTAAGGAGAAAAACCAGTTGTGTTTCTCCAAGTAGTTCGGTAAGCCCATAGAGCTTCATGCAATCTGTTTGTCCAATCCTGACAATGTTCTCTCACTGTTTTAGTAAGAATGACTTCGATAACTTTGTTGGTACTTTCCACTTGGCCATTGCCTTGTGGATGGTATGGAGAAGCTATTCTATGTAAAACACAATATTTATTGAGTAGGGATTCAAGTGTATGTGATGTGAAAGGGGTCCCTCCATCAGTTATTAATTCTTTGGGAAATCCAAACCTAACAAAGATATCTTCAAACATAAATGCTAAGACAGGTTCTTCTGAGGCCCTAACGAGTGCTTTCGCCTTGACCCACTTGGTCATGTAATATGTACATACCAATATATATACTTTTTGATTAGAAGGTGGATTAATGGGCCCTATGAAATCCATGGCCCATCTCTCAAAAGGATATAAAACTACCTGAGGCTGGAGAGGCATCTCATCCCTATGATTTGGCTGACCCATTCGTTGGCAACTGTCACAAGTTTGAACGTATTTCTTGGCATCTTGAAATATGGTGGGCCAAAAATAGCCCATCTTTAAAATTTTATGCCCGGTCCTTTTATCAGCAAAATGAACCCCACAAGGGCCATCATGGCAAGCCTTCAACAGATCATACACTTCATCATCCCTTACACATCTCCTGATTTCTTGATCCAGGCCTCTGTAGAAAAGGTATCCTCCTATCCAACTATACCAAGCACTCTTCTGAATAATCTTCCTTCTTTATCGAGGAGACAAATGGGGAGGTACCTTCCCTACAACCAAATAATTAACAATGTCTGCATACCAAGGTGAGTGAGCAGATATTGCAAACAAATTTTCATCTGGAAAGGAATCATCAATAGGTAAATTATCATCATTTATATGTAACCTTGAGAGAAAATCAGCAACCACATTTTCTTTTCCTGGTCTATCTACTATAGTGATGTCAAATTCTTGTAGTAGTAACAACCATCTTGTTACTCGGGCATTAGTAATAGTTTTATTCATCAAATATTTAATTGATGTATGATCAATATGAATAAAAGTAGGATATCCAGTGACATAATGCCTGAATTTATTGATTGATAAACTACTGCTAAGAATTGTTTTTCAGTAACTGTATAATTTAATTCAACAGGAGCCATGTTCTTGCTGATATAGTAGATGGCATAGGGATCTTTTTCTTCCTGTTGCCCTAGTACTGCACCAATCGCAAGATCTGAGGCATATGAAGAAATGTGAAATGGAAGATCCCAATTGGGCCCTCTCAAAATGGGAGCTGTGGACAATTTCTGTTTTAGATCTGTAAAAGACAATTCACAGTTGTCAGTCCAACGAAAGTCAACATCTTTTGTTAATAGAAAAAACAAGGGGGAAGCTAGTTTGGAATTTTTTTTAATGAATCTCCTATAATAGACAACATTCCCTAAAAAACTTCTTACCTCTTTCTGATTTGACGAAGTTGGAATGTCCAAAATTACTTGGATTTTGGCTAGGTCTACTTGAATTCCTGCATAAGAAATGAAGTGTCCCAGCACTACACCCTCTCTCATCATCATATGGCACTTTTCTGTACTTAAAGAAAGATGAGACTGTATACATCTTTTGAGCACTTTTTTCAGATTAGCCAAGGCTTCATTGAAATCAATGCCATAAGGTGTAAAGTCATCCATGAATATCTCCATACAGTCATTCACCATATCAGAAAAAATGCCAATTACAACTCTCTAGAAAGTGGTTGGTGCATTACACAAGCCAAATGGGAGAACCTTGTAAGAAAATGTACCCCAAGGGCTAGTAAAAGTGGTCTTATCTTGGTCCTGTGGAGCAATTTTTATCTGGTTATAGCCATTGAATCCATCTAAGAAAGAGAATTTTTTTTTCCCAGCTAGGTTGTCTAGAACCTGATCAATAAATGGCAGAGGGAAATGATCCTTCTGCGTGGCTTTATTCAGGGCTCTATAGTCTACACAGACTCTCCATTTTCCATTATTTTTAGGAACAATAACCAATGGTGAGACCCACTCACTATCTGATATAGGGTAAATGAAATCAACATTGAGAAGTTTCTGGAGTTCCTCTTTAACAATTTATTTAAGGTTTGGATTCATCCTCCTTTGGGGTTGGAAAATGGGTCCACATTCTTCTTTAATGTATATATGGTGGGCACATAGTTCAGAGGAAATGCCTTTCATATCCATGTAATCCCAAGCAAATGCTTCTTTATGTCCAATCGGTAATTTCATCAATTGGTGAGTCTCAGTAGTGGATAGATCGATATTGATGTTCAAAGTTTTTCTAGGTTCAATTTCTACAACGATGCTCTTGGAACTGACTTTAGGAAACAATTCAGGTGTTTCATCATCTGTTGTTACAATGTTTTCTATTACAGTTGAATCATTTTGATTTTTAGTTGTTTCTAAGAACATTTTTGAGCTCATGTCTTCCTGGGCGATGGGGCCGAATAATCTAATCAATCGGTGGTGCGTGTTCCGTGTAACAACAAAGGAGTCACATATAAAGCAGTTGATTAATTCATCCTCTATCTCATCTTTGAAACTCAGGGATTTTCCTATGGTTAGCACATGCAAAGCACTTTCATCCTCAGTGTCCATTCATAAATAATTTTCAGGTTCTGCACTGGGTGTAGCATGAGGATACAAGGTCAATTTTTTTGTGTTATAACCATCAGAGATGGTCATGGAACCAGATCTACAACCAATGAAAGCATCAGCTGTAGCTAACCATGGTCTTCCCAGAATTAGAGGGTGGCCTCCTAGACAGGTTTTGGGTTGCAAAATGACAAAATCAACATGATACTCCCATGAATCCATGGAAATGACTAAATCATCTATTACTCCTTCTAGTCTGATGGTAGAACGATCAACTAATTCAAGAATGGTAGGAGTAGGTCGAACTTGTGTTCTAAGTTGCAGCAATTGTGTAGTTTCTATTGGCATGATGTTAATTTTTTCCCCTAAGTCGACTAGCACATGGGGGATATATGTCTGTCCAATTTTGATAGTGATTGTAGGGTTTCCTGGGTCGCCATATTTAATAGGTGGGGTTTTTCCTAACAATAGTTCAGAAAAATCCCCCACTACATGCACTATGAGGGGATCCCTGGGTTTTTGTCCAGGTATTTTTATATAGAGATCTCTTACAATCTTGGAATAAATAGGGACATCTCTTATCTCTTGCAATAGTGGAATATTAACGTGCAGATTTTGAAATTCTCCTAAGATATTGAAAGATGGTAATTCCACAGGTTTGGTAATTGTTAGTCTCTCAGGGAATGGTGGGTCTACTAACTCTATTATAGGTTGGTCAATTTATTCTGTATCCGCAGATGGTCTTTCCCCCGATTCCTTGTTTGACTCTGAAGATGGAGCATCTTCAATTATTGACTCGACTATTCTCCCTGATCTTAATTTGATTTCATCACAAGGCATAGGAGTAATAGACAAGGCTGGCACATTGTGTATATCTATGTTCTGAATGACCTTATTATTTGGGTTTGGGTTAGGTTGCACAGGCATCTGAGGTCATAAAGGAGGATTTTTTAGTGGGGCATTAGGGGCTAAATGCATATGTTGCTGCTGATACTGGGGTTGGAACTATTGTTGATAGGGGTTCGGTTGGTGATGGTTTTGATAAATAAGCTATTGTTGAGGGCCTCTCCAATATGGGTTCCATTGTCCATGATGATTCTGTTGATGGGGCATAGGTAACCATGCATTGGGATCTTGATAAGGGGTTGAAATTTGATGTGGAGGGGGAGCATTCGTCTAGCCATATAGTGGCTGATTGTTCCAATAATTAAGTGTTGCAGGAGAGAATTGAGACTTCATACCTTGGCCTCTTGGATGCCATTGTCTCCTTTGTGTAATTAGATAGGCAGCCTCTGCTTCCTCATTAGTTGCCTTCATTGATGCTCTTACTCCTAGTAGAGAGGGACATTGGTCAGTAGCATGATATAATTCACAAATAAGACATACCTGGACATTGTTCAGTGGGAACTCCCTTGGTGGATGCTTCTTTCTGCATTTCGAACATAAAATGCACAATGCTTGCTCTGATTCTGCTTTTTTATGCTTGATCTTCAAGGTGTCAATTTGTGAAGAAAAAGAGTTAATCATCTATGTTTTGAAATTTTCTAACAGATTACCTATTTATGCTCTTGTTGCTCCTCCATTGACTAGATTTTGTACCTTGAAAAAGTGGTATCCTTGGTAGCTGACCTATTCTTTGTAGATCCTCGAGAACATCTTTTACATAGGTCTACAATTTCCTCATAGGATTCCTTAGATATATCTCCTTTACCAATCATATTCAGTATATATAAACAATCTTCTCTAATTCCTTTTAGTAGAATAGTTTTCAAAATGTCTTTACTCACATCTAGATGTCTAGACCTTTGTAGATTATACTAGAGTCATTCCACAAAATCTTCAAGGGTCTCATCCTCCTTCTGATAAATCTTGAACAATTCCTCCCTTCATTCTCTTGTTTGGCATTAGTCTTGGTACTTGTTCAGAAAAAGATGCTTCATTTGTACCCATGTTGAAATTTTCTCTCCTCCTAGGCTCATAAACCATCTTAACGCATTACCCTTCAATGTAGCTGGAAATAGTTTAAGCTTTGTTGCAGTGGTAGTGTAGTCATAGCTTCTACACAAAATGTCAAATTCAAATAAAAACTCATCCGGATCTTTAGTAGACAATCCATGAAAATTTGGCAGAGCTGAGAGAGGTATGTTTTTCATAGGAGCCATCCCTCGTGTGGGAACATCAGAAATAGGAAAAACCAGGGTAGAGATAGTATTTTCATTATTTACCCGATCTTCGTTGTTTTGTGGGTTCTCTTGGTGGAACTCTTCTTCATTATCCCCTTGATTTTCCATATGTTCTCTTTATCTCCACTCAATATGAAAAGCGTACCACTCTTCTTTAGTGACTATCCGACCGTTGATCCGATAAACCGTTTCTTCTAGATTTTCCCTGTTTTGAAGTATACTTCCTTGATCTTCAATGTTCTCCAGTGTTTCTTGTCGATTTGTTGGTGAAAAATATTTATCTTCGACTTCAGCTTCAGCTCCAGCCCTTGATGAAAATGATGTTTCAAGAAGGGGTAGTTTTGATGATTGAGGATTACGTCTTCTTGGAGGATTTGCAGGGTGAAAAATAGATCCTGAAGAAGAATCTGCTTTGGCTATTATTTCATCAACAAATGTTTGCCTTCCCAGTATGGGATTTCTTCTTCCATGTCCTTTGGTATCTGTAGGGTTAGTATTTTGGGGAATATGTCCTCACATTCCTCGATTCATGCAGACTAATAATTCCTTAAAAAAAAAACTAATGTGCTTACAAAAATCCATAATTATCTTCCCCGACAACGACACCAAAATGTTGGGCACTTTAATTGTCTCAATGAATAGAAAATTAAGGTGTGCAATATAAATTGTCAACCTAGGGAAGTCTGTTATTTCAAGATAATTGTGCACAGTCTATGCTAGATTATGGAAGCAACACTAATCTAATTGTAGTAGGAAAAAGAAACAAAAAATATCACTAACACAATTATGTTGACACAACTAGAGTTATACAGAATTGAAATCATAATTTGAAATCTAAACCGATGAATGTATAAGAATCCTGTATTACCTACTCTAATATAACTTTCTATTTTACTTTTGCAGGAAGAAGTTCTCTACTAATTGCAGAAAGAAATCTACCTATTGCAAGAAAATAATTCACACTTTTATTTTCTTTTACTTGAAAACAAGATTTTAATCTAATGCAGAGAAAGGGAAAGTAGTTCTCCAGCAGTGTTCAATAATTGACTTTTAATTCTCATGAGACATATTTATGCACATCTGATAGGAAGGAACTAGACTGTAAAAACAACTGTATTCTAGAATTGTTTAACAGATAAACCATTCACATTAAAAAAAATATTTTGGAATTCAAAATAGAGGGGAATCTGTGAGGAAGGTGGGCCCTTTCCTTCTCACTGAATCCTCTTAAAGAAATAGGCTATAGTCTGCTAAAGAAATTCAATCCACTCTTCTATTGATTTGCTAAAATATTTGTGTACAATAAGCTTTGCTTCACTTCACTTTCTCACAGTCAAAATCCATCCCTCTAATTACAAAAGATCTGCTATTTAAAGTCAGATTCATTCAGTTAAAATCAAAACAACCTTGAGAATCCCCAATTCTCAAGATGTTTGTATGATATCATTAATACAAGATCTAGAAATAATCTTGTAAGTTAAAACATGTAACAGTAGGTGTAGCATCTTTCAGGATCAGTGGCATTTGTTGCAGCAGTCGTATAACAGCAAAATCGGTGGCATTTGTTGCAGCAGTTGTGTAACAACAGAATCGGTGCCACCTGTTGCAACAATCATGTAACAACTTCTAGGATTGGTGCATAGCTGTAACAACTTCCAAGATTGGTGCATAGCTATAACAAATTCCAATATTGGCACATAGCTGTAACAGTTGGTGTAAAAACAACGACCATTCTTTAAGACTTGGCTGTTCTATTCATTTCTATCATTAGTTGAATCATTTTATGGGTAAAACATGTGAACGTTACCAATCAAACATGCTAAGTAAATGAAACTATAAAAGCAAGATAAATGATTCATACCTTGGGAAAAAAAGGTCTTAGAATGCATTATAGTAGGCATTAGCTTAGAGATGATAAGGTTGAATAAGAAAAAGATGTGATGAAAAAGGGACATTTATGGGTCCTAACAACCATGATCATGATTTCGAGTGGGTGGAAGACCTTTGGGAATATCTTCAAATACTTTGGAATTATTATCAATGATTCTGTTGGAGCCGCCCTTGTTTTTCACCTCGCACAATTTTTTCAATTTTTGATACTTGAGATCTAAAGTTTATTTTTCTTTTCCTTCCGAAATCTTAAAACTCTGAAATCTTGTCGCCTGAACAGAAATGCTTTTTCTACTTTAAAAACACATCCATTTTCGCAAGTATGTTTTCTCTTTTGTTTTATTTCGGGATATCGCAAGTCAGATACTTTAATCGTTGAATTTACATGTCCCGAGTCGCGAATGTTGCTAACTCGCCTTTAATTTTCACCCAAGACTTTAACTAGGGTAAATCTTGTAACTCACGAGTGGACGTTGTCGGGAGTTCGCGTCTCGGCATTCGTCAAACCCAAGTTTCTATTCTTACAACTCCAAGAGCCGCGAATGCGATAATTCTTGCGATAACCTCAGTCAAAGGTTAAAGGTCAAAAAACTAACCATGGTTAATTTTGGTGCTCGACATTTCGCCACTCGTCACTTTCTTCCATAAAGTTAAGGCGTCTAAAATCCCGACTCACGAGGTTGCGACATGATTATGGCAAGATTATTTAGTAACCTAATCTAAGATTTTCTTCCCGTATTTTGAGCCTTAATTATCGCCACATCGCGGTATCGCGACTCGGCATACCATTCTCCCAAAAATCTGTCTTCGAACTTCCGAGTCGTGATATGGTGAATAATTTAATTATGCAATTAGAGACGCTCCAAATAAGGATTACTATTAATTGAATCCAAATCGGTCCTCGCAGTCTCGCAAGTTGAAGAGTCAAAATGTTAAAAGGAAATTCACGATGCAGCGAAAAGCAAGAAAATTATTTAAGTTGCTAAGATTTGAAATTTTAAAATAAAACGAGATACGTCCCGTCCCGCGCATCGAGGTTTGCGCATTTCCCAAAGCACCTACTGCTCTCCATACCCCGACTGCCTGTCAAGCCGCCAAACATTGATGACATTAATGAAGAATTAGGGTGAATCCACAAATAAACAAGATCAGATTTACGCAATGAATTGTTTCTAATAGCGATTTGACATACTTAATGCGAGTAGTACAGAGTTTTCAAATATAAACGGGAGTTTCATTTTATTTTAAACATTTTTTATAAGCGCACGAAGCTCACCTTTCTCCGAGTGAACTAATCTCTGCATGTATACACAGGTCTATCACAGAAGAGAGAAAACACAGGTTTCAGACATGGCTCCAAGGAGAGCAATGAAGGCGAATATCGAGGTTGCAGGTCAAGGCCTGGATAATGTCTCCGACACTTTGCCCCGGAGCGATGGTTCAGTCCCTAGCTGGTCGTTCATTTCAGATATTCTACAATCTGAGTTGGTAGATTACTCAGACTCCGATGACAATGATAACGAAAAAGATGACCTGAACACTAAATACAAGATAGTTGTTCAGTCTGGAATGCACCTGGTTGCAACCAGGCCATGGTTGCTCCCATACTACGACATGATCCGATGGGCATTGGATCACGTAGACCTACCCACTAGAACCATCATAAGTGACCAACGGACCACGGTCGGAACTTTCAGACCAGAGCATATCCAAAATATGTACAAGCTCCCAGCAACTTCTGAATACACATATAATGCCGAATTCATGGAGGAATTAAAAAAGAAGGAGTGCACAGAATATGAAAAAACTATGCCAGGTTTGATAAAGGATTGGGTTTCGCGCTCCGCGACATTTAGAGCGAATAACAAGGGCGTGTATTCGATTGCTTCACTGGAGCCACAATATATGTATGTGGCGATGATGACGTGTTGACTATTTGGAAAGGAGGATACAACGCATTTCTATGTTGCCTGGGTACCTCTCATATTTCGGGTAGCAGAAGGTTGCTCATTTAATTGGGCTAAGATACTCTCGGACAGTCTTTTCAACCGGGTCACCGATTACCAAGAGCAGAAAGAAAATGGAAGATCATCCTCTTTTTTCATGTTCGCGTATATCATGGACGCGATATGTTCTATGACTCCCTTCCCTTTGATGAACTGGGCTTGGAGTCCAGTCCAAGAAAAGCCTGTACACGAGTACCACGACAAACTGTGGGAAGGTAAAGCAGACAAATTTGTTTATGAAGTTTTCAACTAGGTGATGGTGCCTCTGCACATCACCATTTTTGGTCGTTCGCCACCTCGCATCTCGGATAGCATTGCTGCAAATCTGAGTAGTATCGGGGACTGGTACGTAGAAGTAGAGCTTTCCTACTTCAGAGTGTTCAGAGCTGTTGTTCCACCTCTTGCGCTACCACAGTTCATCCCCGACAAGTTGGCATGTCACGAGATTTCCCGACAAACAGTGATCGGCGGAGTAAGTAAAGAGCTGAAAGCATCAGCGAAGAAGGTATGGTCGTTTTTCCCCATGCGGCTAAATTCTTATTCTTTATTGGATTTTGGACATGCTAAAGTTGAGGCCGCAACCTTAGAAGACTTGAGTTTGGCCTCTATTGAATATAAAAATCATGATCCTCGAAAAATTGTAAGCACCCATTTGTCAAATTGTGGGTTGAAGAAGTTTGAACACGAGTGTTCACCCTCGGATGATATTTTCCGAGGGGCAAGTTCCTATGGGGAAGTGCTAGTTCGGATCAGATATTTATCACCCGAGGACATGGCCTCTGTTCTAAAGTTTTAGGAGCATAGAAAAAGATGTCTCCTCGTCGTGCTAGGAGGTTTGGGTCTTTCCAAGGATAAAGAGAAGGAAGCTGAAAGTTCTGAGGGCCAAACTTCTAACCCCGAAAAACGTCAAGAAGGGGAGCAGGGGAAGAATCCAGAGCAGGGGAAGAATCCAGAGCAGGAGAAGGATCCTGAAACAAAAAAAGAGACTACTGACCCACCCAAGGAACATAATCCAGAGGTGGAAGTAAGAAACACAGACCCGCCAGAAACTCAGAATCCAGAGACTGAGACGAAGACCTCTGATCCTCCAAAGGAACATGACTCACTCAGCACACCGGGAAAGGCGGGAAAGCAAATCGGGGAACCCATCACTTCTATCACCCCTTTGCAGTCAACGCAAGGGAATATAGAAGAGGGATGGATATTTGGTGAGGAACTGAGGCCTATAAGGGCAGAGGAACTCCCTCCTAATGAATTCTTTTTTGACAAAAAGAGGAAAGCTGTAGTGAAGCGAGAATTTTATCAAGAGGGAGAGTCCACTATTAAAAAATACAAAATCATGACAGATGGAAAGAACAAGAAAAGTGACCAGCTTGCTACTGAAATCGCTGGAACACTGGGCGCCTACGCTTCGACAAACCAATTCTCGGTTGGGCAGATGAATCACCAATTAAAAAGAAAGAATCACCTCATCAGGACCCTCGAGGCCAGGTTGGCTACAGCCACAGAAAATGCCAAAGGCCAGGCCAACATAGAGATGGAACAGGCTAGATTAGCTGATCAAAAGGAAATTGAAGTCCTCAAAACCAAGTTGGAACAAGCAAATTCAATGATTCGATATGGTCGGGTACATGCAAGTCAGCAGAGGAGTATGATCACAGGGTTACAGGCTCAGTTAGAGGTTGTAGAAAGCAATATGATTGACGTAGAAGGGTTTAAATCCTGAGCAATCGATATTCAGAGCTGGATCTCTTCTGTACAACAGAGTCTGCTGGACAAAGTTGGAGTAATTCGAGAACATTGTTTGTTGATGCATCAGATTTCCGAGAATCTGATCGCCAGAGAAAATAAAGCTGAAGCTGCTCGGGTATCCTTTCAAGAGGCAGTAATAGCTACCAACAACAGGATTTCCACAGACTCTCCAGGGCTCACCATCGCTGAACAAACAAGAGGTAATATTTTGTTAAAAGATTGGGAACATAATATTGCCCTGAGCAAGGAACAGGCTCAAAAAGTGACCAGTTCATTAGAAGAATCCTTAAATGCCTTAGATGGCGAGCTGCTAGAAATGGAGAATGGAGTTGACTCAGAGACGCTAAGGAGAATGAACGTAGATCAGATCTCCCTCGGTCTAAAGGAGAAGAATGAAAGAGATTCGTCGGATATCTCTAAGATGGACAGGGTAGATATAGTTCAAGTTGATAAACATTTGATTCAACCGAGTGCACAACTCAGCGCTCTTCACATCAATGATGCACAAATAGGTGATAAACTTCCACAGTTGGCTCGAGAGTGCTATTTCGCCGAAGCCAGCTGTCAAGCAGAGCCTTCACAGCTTGTATCCCGGTTCGTGGACAAATGTAGCATATGTACCAAATCCACGCAAAGACAAGCACCTGGCACTTTTTGAAAATAGAGTAGAAGAGATGGAGTGATTTCACTCCTAAACAGCTGCCAAGAAGAACCTTCACCACTTGTATCCAGTTTATGGACAAATGTATCATATACACCAAATCATGTAAAGGCAAGCACCTGGCACTTTTTGAAAATAGAGTAGGAGAGGGCAAATTTGTATAAATAGATCACAAAAAGAAGAAAAAAAAAGGGCTGGACCTTTTGGTATCGATTGTAATAGAGTTTTACATTGGAAGAAGTTAATATACAAACAATTTGAGGATTCCCAATTCCGTCCAGACTATATTATCAAGTTTGCTTCTTTATGCTTTATGTTTCATTTTCATTTCGCTCCTTCATAACTGATGTTCTTTGTTATAATTTAGTATGACCACTACTATAACAAAAGAATTCTGGTTTTCTGTCTCTGTCTATTGTTTTTCCTCTGCATCGGCTATCAGTAGGTGTAAGACCAATTCGCATTTTCAGAATTCTACGTTTATTCTCAGCTACGTCGGTTATTTTCTCCCCAATTTCTTCTTCTGCTTATATGTGATTTTTCTTCTGACAGGAACCTCATGTTATACGTAGCTAAATGTTTCTCTTTCGCATCATACTTTTACATTAAATTATAATGCAGTTACGGGAAAGGGCCTTCTTTTGCAAATCTTATTTCATTTAGAAAATGTAAAAAATCTCTCTTTATTTCGACCAAATTGAAACAACACTAAAATATATTTTTAAATTATTCCCTATGGTTACTTTTCCTCAATGACTGTACCTGCAGCTACGCAACCTAATATTGAACCCGGGTTATCTAATCAAACACATATCGCCTTAAATCTTTTCGATACAATCCTCAAAACTGCTAACACCCGAAAAGAACTCGAGCGTGCATGGGCAGCCATTGAGCATGATATAATTGCTCAAGAGCAGCTGGAAGCTAGACGATGAGAACGTAGAAATCTGCTCTAGTTTCTTATACCGCAGGTGATTTTATCCTCGTATTCATCTTTCACATACTTTCAGATGCCTTGACACTATACTTTAAGCCTTAGTACAGACTCAGGAACAACAGATCCCTTGGAGATCTAGAGGAATAAATGGCTTAGATGTTTGAACATATAGTGAGCATAGTTGTGCAATAACACCTTGATGCCCCCTTTTCTATAATTTTTCATGCCATTAGAGCTTATCACCTTATCGGGTTTCCCTGTGATACCTCTTAACTCAATTTCTTTTCTTTCCAATGAAAATTTCATGAAAAGTTCTTGAAAATTAAAAGCCACCATTCCTAATGATTGTAACCATTGGATTCCTAGTACAACATCAGCACCACCCATGGGTATAGAAATCATTGGACTATTCATTACATATTTCCCCATAGTAAGATTGATCTTATTGCATTTTCCTGAGCAATTGATAGTTCCTCTATCTGCAATCATTACTTGAAACTCTGGCACTGGATATATAAAGCAATTGAGAGCTTTGGCTAATCTACAATGAATGAAATTATGAGTATTGCCAGAATCAATTAGGACTATTACCTTTTTAATTTTGATATATCCTTCGATCTTGAGGGTTTGAGTAGTGCTAATTCCAACCAATGCATTACATGATATCGTGGGAGTCAACTCTTCACACGAAATTGCTTCTACGTTTTCATCTTGAGATGGTTCTTTTTCTTGTTCTTCTTCCTCTTCACAATATATGTAGAATAATTTCTTCTCACCACACTTATGTCCCTTACTGTACTTGCTGTCACAATTAAATAATAAACCTTTTGATTTTCTTTCCTCCAATTGTTGAGGTGTCAACCTTGTAGGTTGAAGTGTTTTAGAAGGAGCATTATTCTCTCTATAGCTGTTAGGATTGGTCCTTCTAGTAGCCATAGCCATATGTTGAATGTTATCCTTTAAAGTTCCTGTGAATACATCAATCAAGTGCTCATTTGGAATATCTGTTACCTCTATATTCAATCTTTGGAAGTTCTCAATGTGCTCTGTAACTGACCCCTTTTTCTTGAGATTTATCAATTGGCTAAAGAAGGTATTGCTCCTTGTATCCTCATAGTGTGCTATCATTTCTTCCGTGAAAATTGTCCAAGTGACGAGTGATTTGCGAGAACAAAGCCATCGATACCATACAAATTGATT
>ML795075.1:294191-314354 GCA_009831015.1 Picea engelmannii | reverse complement strand
TCATCAAAACAAAAGAATAATTTGTAAATAATCGAAATTTTCATTCCGAACTATTGAGATTTTCAATATCACCCCGCCCTCTTGAATATCATGAAGTTCTGGAAATTATAAACAAATTCTAGAGGGTTGAAAGACCTGTCTTATAAAAAAATTTTGTGGCCTCATTAACCAATCAGTCGTGGTCTATCTTGATGATGTTACCGTCTTCTCTAAAAACAAGAAAGATCACTTGTCTCACCTTAGGGCTGTCCTGGAATGATGCTGCAAGTTCAACATATCTCTCAACCCTAAGAAATCGGTCTTTGTAGTAAATAAAGGAAAACTTCTTGGGCTTATAGTATCTAAGGATGGAATGATTATTGACCCCTAAAGAACCCAAGATATTGTTAAAATCCCCCCTCCTTTTTCCAAAAAGGCCATGCAATCCTTTTTGGGCGAGATTAATTTCATAAGAAGATTTGTCCTGAGTTTCTTGGAAATGGTTAGACCGCCACAAAATTTAATTAAAAAATATGTTTTGTACCATTGGGGACTACAATAAAGTCAGGCTTTCGATTCAATTAGAAAGGTGAGAATAGAAGCCCCTTCCTTGATGAGTCCCAATTTTTCTTAGGATTTCACTCTTTACACTTTTGCATCTGATTGATCTTATGTTGTTGTACTTACAGAGAAAAATGCTGAAAGCAATGAGATACCCATTGCCTTCATGATCTCAGCTTTTAAAGGAGAAAAACTTAATTACCCAACAATAGATCAGCAGGCATATGCTTTTTGGTCTTACCTATTGAAATCTAGAACCAAAGTTATTGTTCCTTACCCTACTGTGAGAAACATATTAGTACAAAAAGAGCTGGGTGAGAAAATGGAAAATTGGATGACTTCACTACGTGAATATGACCTTGAAATAACTCCTGCACAAATTTTTAGAGGTCAAGGCCTGTGTAAACTAGTAGCTGATTCAGTTGAAGAACGAGAAAGCCAAATAAACACCTCAACTATAAATAAACATAATGAAAAATAGATCAGCTGTGCACAAGTTACACCCAATTCATGGTATGAGAACATTAAATTTTATTTAATGCATGGATCTGCTCCCCGCAATTTTGATCCTAAAAATAGAAGAGCACTTAGGCTCAAATATGCATCTTTCCAGTTAATAAATGATGTATTATTTCGAAAGAAATTTGATGGTGTTTTTCTGTGCTGTTTAGAAAAGGAAGAGTCCAAAATGTAAATGTGTTGAACCTGCACAGAATAGATCTAGCTCAACAATAATACACACATTTGCAAAGAGAATTGGAGAAATAAGAAGAAGGAGAGAAAGAATGGAAGAATTCTCATTAACTATTGTGAATAATGAATAATTTACACATGATATACTCTATATAACTCAATAAGTTCAATTGGAGGATAACCAATGCGCCATAGTGGTGGTCTAGAGTGATCTAGACACACACCAACAGTTATGGGAGTGAACTTCCACCTAGTCTAGTCTCCCAGGCAGTTACGGGAGTGAACTGCCACCTAGTTGAGTTAACTAATCAACTAGTATTTAGTAAACTAACTGACCATAGAGTAGTGATGAGTTAACTTAGGGAATCAAGGATAATGCGCCACTCTAGTGATGATACCAAGGAAAGGTCGAATTAGCATGGTGATGATCCCAATGTTTCATGGTGACAAAACCAATGAAACATCTAAACTCAACTCAACTAGTCAAACTGAAGTGTCAACTGAAATCGAATATTCTCCAGGTGTAATATTCTCCCCTAAATTATAGGAGACTAGATAATGACTAATTATGACTAATAAAAAAGGAAAAACCTTAGGAAAAATAAATCTTAGGTGTGTGTGAAGTAACTCCAACACCCCCCGTGAACATCACTATGGTGAAAATAAAGATTGGGTATCGGCAACGAGGCCATGTTATGTACCCAAGTATAAAAGATACACTGAAAATAAAGTGAGGAAAGAGGGAAAACCTCATGGGAAAACCCCCCCTCAAGGTACAATGCATGTGAAAAGAAGAACTAAAATTGCTATGAAAATGTGTCCTTCACTCCAAGATGACTTCGCAAAGAATGTAATTTCTTCTCAGTGAAGGTATTGGTGAAGATGTCTGCCATCTGTTCTACTGAAGGACAGAACTATAATTCGATGATCCCCTCGTGTACTAAGTCCCAGATGTAGTTCATGTGGATCTTGACGTGCTTCGTCTGCTGCCTCTGAACTGGATCTCTGAATAATTTCAGAGTGCTCTGGTTGTCACACCAGATGACGATCGACCGATGAAACTAAATGCCCAACTTAGTGAGAAAATGTTGTAGCCACATAGCCTAAATGGTTATGTTAACTACCCCTCTATACTTTTCCTTGGATGAAGATAGAGAAATGACATAAATCTTGCTTGACCAACAGATAGGCCCATAACCAAGACTGAGTGAGTAACCAGATGTGAAATTGCAATCAATGCTATCGCCAACCCAGTTGGAATCAGTAAACCCAATGAGATATAATGTAGAGTCCGCTGCATAATGAATCCCAAAGGTGATGGTGCCATGTATGTATCAAAGGATACACTTTGAAGCTTTCCAATGTAGCTCATGCGGCTCCTGCATGAACCTGGAAACTGCACCAACTGCATATGAGAGGTCTAGTCTAGAGTGTGTGAGATACAACAAACTCCCCACTAGCTATTTGTACAGTGTGCTATCAACCAGTGGAGTCTCCTCTCCATCCTCAAGTTTGACTCCTGATAGGAAAGGAGTCGGAGAAGACTTGCAATCTGTCATGTGAAATCTCTCAAGGAGATCTCATGCATTCTTGGCCTGAGACAATTTGATTCCTGATGCATCCTGACTGATCTTGAGTCCAAGGAAGAAGTGTAGTGGACCCATGTATGTCATCAAAAACTTGTCATGTAGAATCCTCTTTACTGCAGCAATCGCTGAAGTCAAGCACCCTGTGATCAACAAATCATCGACATATAGAACTAAAAGTAGAAGCGAATCAACTGTCTTGAGCATGTAGACATTTGGGTCTGATTTACAATGTACAAAGTTCTGTGACAACAGGTAGGAATCCATCTTGGCATACCATGCCCTCAGAGCCTACTTGAGGCCATAAAGTGACTTCTTCAGTTAACAGACCAAAGATGAGTCCTGCATGAATCCCTGGGGCTGCTCCATGTAGATCTCCTCAGAGATATCACCATGAATAAATGCATTCTTCATGTCCATATGATGGACTTCCCATCCCTTGGTTGATGCAATGGCAAGTACCAATCGTATGGAATCCATCTTCGCTACTGGCGCGAAGGTCTCATCATAGTCAATACCATGAACCTGTTGAAAGAATTTGGTGACAAGCTTAGCTTGGTATCTTCTGATCTGTCCATCTACTGCGCTGATGCAGGAGCATCGCAAGAGAGCCCATAAAGCAAGCACAAAGGCAAGGACAGATGGAATTGCACCAACACATATTTTGAGACATTTTGAATTTGAATGAAGGAACATTAATGTAATAGTTAGGAGAACGTATTTGCATTTATGTTTCAATATTGTAAAATAGATCTTGAGCATTTCTCTCATCTTTCGGATATGGAGGCATTTAATTGTAATGAATGTAAAGTAGTTGTAGTTTTTATTTCGATTAGATAGCTTAGAGCCATAGGAGGGAAAAATAGTAAAAGACACCCTCATATGCATTGTTGAATAATTTTCACTCTAAGATGTAGAGTTGTAGAGAGTAAGAGCATAGATAAGAACAAAGATTGTAGGATGGTATAAGTAGATAGCTATTGCTATTGAACCATGTACAGGAGCACTAGGATTAATATAAAAATTCTTTGATTCCATTTCATGGTGTTGTGGTGGTTTTTGTTTACATCTATTTTAATGGTATGTTTACAATTTTTCTTATGTTCTCTGTTATGCATTTGTTTCAATGCTATGTGTGTGTACACTCTTGATTTCATGTTGAATGTATGAAGTCTGTGAGAGGAGAAGTATGAGTTTCAATTGTTTCTCATCCCGAGGATTCCTGCAAGGAGTGTAGTGGAGGTCCACATAAAGTGTGTTGACAGAGTTTTGAGTTTTATCTCATAAAAGCTCGGGAGGGATACCATTGTTCTCATACCCGCTGGAGTGCAGGTATCGCACAAATCCGTGCAAGGTGTGCACCGACGAGTTGAAGTCTTAGAATTTTCGAATCGAGGAGAAAGGTTGAAGAACTGCTATTGCAAAGGAGTGCATAGAGTTGAAGACTGAAATAACCAGGGTTTATTGTGAATGTTGTAAGGTGTACATGCAAGGATTCCTTAGACTCCAGGAGTTATAGTGAGAGTCCAAATTTAGAAGGTTTATAACCTTTGAAGTGTTCAAAGGAAGAACGAGGCCCGAAGTCACCTCACAAAATTTAAGGTCAGAAGGAAATATGCCAAGGTATTTCAGGAGTCTTTGAGGAATTTGAACGGATGGTTGAAATTCTCAGAGGGAGAATCACCGAAGTTCTGTGAATCGTTGGATCTTTCCGACCAGCAGGAAGATTAAGGATGAGTGTCTTTCAACTCCCGTAAGCTTAGGAGGGATAGTGGTGGTTGGATCTGTATCAACTAAGAGAGTTGGTCTCATGCTTAAATTCTCCGTTTCGGAAGTCGGTCATGGAAGATGTTGTGGCTCGGAGCCGAGAGTTGCGAACTCCTGATTTGAGATGTCCCGATAGAATCAAGTATGTCATATCAAGGGTATTTCAAAGTCGTTGATCGTAACGAGGAATCACCGCGATTTCGGCTACTGGTGAAAGGTGTTGCTGCATTTCGAATCGCTGATAAGAGAAATTTCGAAGTGCCAAAATATTTGGGCCCCAGGTTTTAGACAGAGGTCACATTAATTAAATTCAAGGGAGGATTCAAAGGACCCATTAGCCTTTTAGGGTTTTGAGGATTGAAGAGTCAGAGGGACTCACATTAGTGATCGTGGAGTCGCAAAAACTGAAATACTTTTCAGGTGAAGATTGTAGTCACGTCAGTTGGTCATGTGGGTAGGAGTTGGCACTTAGTGCTTATTCGTACAGGCATAACTTCTAAGAAGGACTTGTGGATAAATACTTGTGTGTGGAAGATTTCCGTGGGGAATCAAGGAGTCAATCATACTCAAAGGGAGATTAGGAACAATCCTTAGACTGGGAGGTCATGAAGAACCTGCTAAGGTAGGGGTGCCGCGTCAGGTGGTATCAGAGCCTACAATATTTGTTTCTGTAGGCGAGAGGAGATAGAAGGCAAGTTGTGATTTTAATTCTGCGTAAACAGATTTAAAACAATGCCGCCCAGAAGACATCAAGATAGACCAATGCCCGATCCAACTGTGGAAATGGAGATGAGAGAACTTGTGCTTGATTAGATGCTATGGAGACAACACAGAGACAAACAGTTGATGTTGGAGATGTCAGTGAAGACAAAAGTGAAAATGAGGCTAGAGCTGGAGAAGAAGTCACAACCGAAGATGCTGCAGAAGAACGTCTATTCAGAGCTGTTGCAAGAATAGGTGCCAAGGAAAAAATGGACATCCCAATGTATCAAGGCAACTTAGACATTGAAGAGTTGTTATATTGGTTTAGAGATCTGGATACGTACTTCGATTATGAAGATATCGAAGATGATAAGAAAGTCAAACATGCTGTCACTAGACTTAAATGGCATGCAACACTGTGGTGGGATGAACTATAGGCTAACATGCATTGCAAAGGCAAGAAAAGAATCAAAAGCTGGGATAGAATGGCTGCAAAGATGAAAGCCAAATTTATACTGAGGGACTACCAGATTAATCTGTTTCGAAGAATGCAAAATTTGAGACAGAAAGGTATGATAGTGAAGGAGTACACTGAAGAGTTCTATAGGATAAACATTAGAGCAGGTCATCGGGAAAGTGATGATGAGAAGGTCACCACATACATGAATTGTATGAGATATGAAATTCAGGATGAGATGAGCATGATGATGAATAGAAATTTGGAATATGCTTATCATATTGCTCTGAAGGCTGAAGAGAAATTGGCTCGAAAAAAAAGTCAAAGAGGCAGAGATAGAAGTCAGAGTAGAGGCAAAGAAATTGCCCAGGATAGAGTACAAAAGCCCAAGGAGGAAGAAAAGAAACCTCATACTCACCCAGAAAGAGGAGGAAGTTCACAGGGAAGACAATCTTCCGACATAAATACTTTTCCGTGATCCAGAGGAAGAGGAAGAGGCA
Source organism: Picea engelmannii (assembly GCA_009831015.1). Classification (NCBI taxonomy): domain Eukaryota; kingdom Viridiplantae; phylum Streptophyta; class Pinopsida; order Pinales; family Pinaceae; genus Picea; species Picea engelmannii. The sequence goes on along the minus strand of ML795075.1, from coordinate 308,109 downwards.
TAGGTGGTGAGATAAAATGTTTTGTTTGTTGAAAGATCAGACATAATTATTATGAATGTCCCGATAGAAAAAGAGATGGAGGAGGAAAATCTCACATTTTAGAAGCGCAAAAGCGAAATGTTGAGGCAAAAGATGCAGAAGGTGGAAGATCCTTAAAGCTAGAGAAGGAGATATAGAATCCAGTCCAAAGAAACAGTTTTTTTAGAATTTCTTGCAAGACCAAGGATAGGGTATGCAAGGTAATAGTGGACAGTGGAAGTACAAATAATTTAGTATCCGCATAAATGGTGGAGAAGTTGGAATTGGAGAGAGTTTCACATCCGAGCCCATACAGAGTCTCGTGGTTGGAAAAAGGACATCAGGTAACAGTCCCTAAACAATGTTTAGTTGAATTTAAGATAGGGAGTTACAAAGATGAAATCTTATATGATGTTATACCCATGGATGTCTATCATCTTTTGTTGGGTAGACCATGGAAATATGACACAAATGTTGTTCATGATGGGAGAAGGAACACATACACTTAGAGAAGAATGGTAGGACGCATATGTTTCTTCCAATTGAAGATAAAAAAGTGAAAGTAGAAGCAAGCAATACTATACTTCTCATGAGTGGGAAGGAGATTCTTGACGAAGTCAAGAAATAAGAAGACATGTAGTTTGCTGTAGTCAGAAAACCCAGATTCATTTTGATAAGTACTTCGATCGATGATCTACCAGAGGAAATTCAGGAAATGATGGAGAATTTCGCTGATATAGTGGTGGATGATTTACCTTGTTCATTGCCACCCATCAAAAGTATAAGCCATCACATTGACATTATACCAGGAGCAAGTTTAACAAACAAAGAAGCATACAGATTGACACCGTAGGAGAATGAAGAGGTTAAGAAGCATGTCCAGGATTTGATGGACAAAGGATTGGTTAGAGAAATCTTGAGTCCATGCATTGTTCAAACAGTGCTAAGTCCAAATAAATATGGTGGATGGAGAATGTGTACAGATTCAAGAGCTATAAAAAAGATTACCATCAGGTATAGATTTCCTTTACCCATGATGGATGACTTGATGGATTGCTTGAGTGGAGCAAATTTTTTTTCAAAAATTGACTTGAAAAGAGGATATCACCAAATTCGAATGAGGGAAGGTGATGAATGGAAGACAAAATTCAAAATGAATGAAAGGCTATATGAATGGATTTTCATGCCGTTTGGTTTGATGAATGCACCAAGTACTTTCATGAGGTTGATGAACGAAGTCTTGAAGGATTTCATTGGAAAGTTTGTGATTGTGTATATTGATGATATACTGATCTTCAGTAAAACTGATGAAGAACATTTGAGACACTTAACTCTAGTGATGAGGAGGTTGCAACAAGAGAATTTGCTGATAAATTTGAAGAAGTCATATTTCATGAAGAAAGAACTCATTTATTTGGGGTTCGTAATCTCTTCGAATGAGCTAAAGATGGATCATGAGAAGGTAAAATAAATCAGAGATTGGTCATCGCCAAAGAACATCTTTGAAGTCATAAGCTTCCATGGATGAGCCAGTTTTTACAGAAATTCATCAGGAATTTTAGTGGAATTTATGCACCAATGATGGACACAGTCAAGAAAAGACATAAATCTTTTCATTGGATAGAGGAAGCAGAGAAGAGTTTTAATTTTGTTAAGGAGAAAATAACTGGAAAACCAGTTTTGGTTCTACCAGATTTCAGTAAAACATTCCAAGTCAGATGTGATGCAAGTGGATTTGTGATTGGAGAAGTATTGAGTCAAGACAATATACCGATTGCATACCCCAGTGAGAAGCTGAACGATGCCAAAGTGAAATATTACACGTATGATAAAGAATTTTATGCAATCATACAAGCATTAAAGAAATGGAGGCATTAATTGATTCTGAAAGAGTTTGTCTTGTATAATGACAACCATGCTTTACAATTCATAACTTGACAGGAGAATCTAAACCAGAAACACGCGAAATGGGTTGAATATATACAGAATTTTAATTTTGTTATAAAGAACATTTCTGGAACTGCTAACAAGGTTGCTGATGCATTGAGCAGGAAATGTTTGATTCTATAGGAGTTTCGTGTGAAGACCTTAGGTTTTGATAGCCTTAAGGACATGTAAAAAGATGATGTAGATTTTAAAGATGCTTATGAAGCATGTGAGAATCCAGTTCTCAAAGATAGAAGCTAGTGGATTGAGTATTTGATTTAGGATGGACTGTTATTCAAGGGAAATCAGTTGTGTATTCCGAAGGGTTCCATGATAGAGAATCTTCTGAAGGAAAAATATAGTGGGGGATTGGTTGGACATTTCGGCCATGATAAGACTTTTGCACAATTGAATGGATCATAATATTGGCTAGGGATGAGGATGGATGTCAAAAAATTCGTGAACATATGCAGAATTTGTCAGCATGCAAAGGGGAAAAGACAAAATACAGGATTGTATCAATCGTTACCAGCACCAGAGAGGCCGTGGGATGCGGTAAGCATGGATTTTATGTTAGTACTGTCGAGGACACAAAGGGGTTGTGACTCCATATTTGTGTTGGTTGATAGATTTTCTAAAATGGCACATTTCATACCATGTCAGAAAACCGGTGATGCAACTCACATTGAAAATCAGTTTTTCAAAGAAGTTGTTAGACTTCACGGCTTACCCAGGAGTATTGTTTCGGATAGGGATACCAAATTTGTTGGTCATTTTCAGAGAACACTATGGAATAATCTAGTGAAAGAACTGTCTTTTAGCTCAACATATCACCCTCAGATAGATGGATAGACCGAGGTAGTGAACCGAAGTCTGGGAGATTTATTGAGGATTTTAGTCACTGAATGTCACAGTCACTGGGATCAAGTTCTGCCACATGTGGAATTTGCATATAACAACTCACCTAACCGGAGCACAGGACATAGCCCATTTTCGATTATGTATGGAATGTAGCTGAGAGGAGTATCTGAGTTGAGGGACTTAGAGCAGAATGAATTCAGAAGTGCTGGAGCAGAGGATTTTGCAGCAGAGATGCAAGAGCTCCAAAACAAAATCAAAGAGCGGTTAAAGAATTCGAACAAGGAATATAAGTGCAGAGTAGATCAACACAGGAGAGAACTTCAGTTTGAAGTAGGTGATTTGGTTCTAGCGCATCTCAGAAAATAAAGGTTCCCAAGGGGAACATACAATAAGCTGAAGATGAAGAAAATTGGACCATGTAAGATTTTGCGAAAGTTTGAGGCAAATGCTTATGAAATAGAATTACCAAATGGGGTAGGAATATCACCCATATTCAACATAGAAGATCTGTATCCTTACAGAGCTGATGGAACAAAGGGGTCAAAGGATCAAAAGGAATTTCAATGGGTTAAACAACTACTTGTAGCTGAAAAGCCGCAGATGGAAAAGATAAATGGCCAGAGAGTTGGGAAGAAGACCCGAAGAAAACAATATTTTGAGTATTTGATAAAATGGAAGGGACACCCAATTGAGGATGCCAGTTGGGAAAGTGAAGTAGATATCCAAAGACATGGACAGCCGTTGCAAGAGCTCATGAACAGGAGTTCATTAATTTTTTAGTCAAGGGAGTATGATGCAGGAGCATTGCAAGAGAGCCCGTAAAGCAAGCGCAAAGGCAAGGACAACTAGAATTGCACCCGCACATATTTTGAGACATTTTGAATTTGAATGAAGGAACATTAATGTAATAGTTAGGAGAACGTATTTGCATTTATGTTTCAATATTGTAAAACATATCTTGAGCGCTACTCTCATCTGTCGGATATGGAGGCATTTAATTGTAATGAATGTAAAGTAGTTGTAGATTTTATTTCGATTAGATAGCTTAGAGTCGTAGGAGGGAAAACTCATAAAAGACACCCTCATATGCATTGTTGAATAATTCTCATTGTAAGATGTAGAGATATAGAGAGTAAGAGCATAGAGAAGAACAAAGATTGTAGGATGGTATAAGCAGATAGCTATTTGTATTGAACCGTGTACAGGAGCATTGGGATTAATATAAAAATGCTTTGATTCAATTTCATGGTGTTGTGGTGGTTGTTGTTTACATCTATTTTAATGGTATGCTTACAATTTTTCTTATATTATCTATTGTGCATTTGTTTCAATTCTATGTGTGTGCACACTCTTGATTTCATGTTGAATGTATGAAGTCTGTGAGAGGAGAAGTATGAGTTTCAATTGTTTCTCGTCGTGGGGATTCCTGCAAGGAGTGTAGTGGAGGTCCGCATAGAGTGCGTTGACAGAGTTCTGAGTTTTATCTCAGAAAATATCAGAAGGGATACCGTTGTTCTCATACCAACTGGAGTGCAGGTATCGCACAGAGCCGTGCAAGGTGTGCACCGGCGAGTTGAAGTCTTAGACTTTTCAAACTGAGGAGAAAGGTTGAATAACTGTTGTTGCAAAGGAGTGCACAGAGTTGAAGAGTGAAATAACTAGGGTTTATTGTGAAATGCTGCAAGGTGTGCGTCCAGGGATTCCTTAGACTCCAGGAGTTATAGTGAGAGTCCAAATTAAGAAGGGTTAGAACCTTTGAAGTGTTCAAAGGAAGAACGAGGCCCAGAGTCACCTCATAGAAGTTAAGATCATAAGGAAAGATGCCAAGGTATTTCAGGAGTCTTTAAGGAATTTGAACGGATGGTTGAAATTCTTAGAGGGAGAATCACCGAAGTTTCGTGAACCGTTGGATCTTTCCGACCAGCAGGGAGATTAAGGATGAGTGTCTTTGAACACCCGTAATTTTAGGAGGGATAGTGTCCATTGGATCGAGATCAACTAGGATTGTTGGTATCATGCTTAAATTCATCATTTCAGAAGTTGGGCGTGGAAGATGTTGTGACTCAGAGTCAAGAGTTGCGAACTCTCGATTTGAGATGTCCTGATAGAATCAGGACAGTCAGATCACGGGGATTTCAGAGCCATTGATCGTGACAATGAATCACCGCGATTTCAACCATCGGTGAAGGGTGTTGTTGCATTTCAAATCGTCGATAAGCAAAATTCCGAAGTGCTGAAATATTTGGGCCCCAAGTTTTAGATAGAGGCCACATTAAGTAAAGTTAAGGGAGGATTCAAAGGACCCATTAACCTTTTGGGGTTTCAGGGATTGAAGAGTCAGAGGGACTCAAATCAGTGATCGCAAAGTCATGAAAACTGAAATAATTTTTGAGTGAAGATTGTGGTCATGTCAGCTGGTCACGTGGGTAGGAGTTGGCACTTAGTGCTTATTCACACAGGCGTAACTTCTAAGAAGGACCTGTGGATAAAAACTTATGTGTGGAATATTTCCATAGGAAATCAAGGAGTCAATCAGAATCAAAGGAGTACTAGGAATGATCCTTAGTCTGGGAGGTCGTGCAGAACCTGCTGAGGTAGGGGTGCTATGTCATGTGCTCTTGGTCCTGTAGACCCATATGCATCTAACAAGTTTCCTCCCAGAAGGAAGGGGAACCAGATCCCAAGTCTGGTTCTTGAGGAGGGAGTTGTACTCCTCCTGCATAGCGGATTCCCAAAAGGGATTTCCAGCAGCCTCACCATAAGAATGTGGATCAGAAGACTGAACCAAGAAAATATGCCTAGAGGGAAATGGTTCAGTGGCAGTGAGTGTAACAGGAGGCTCCTTGAAATAATACCGAGTCCTCCTAGTATCGACTGGACCACCAACGAGATCCCCTGCATCCTGAAGAGTAGTTTGTGCCCACTTGGGCCTCTGATCCGACTCTGCAACTGCATCTGGATGCTCTAATTCTACATCTGACTGTACTGAATCTGCATATGAATCATCTGAGTCCTTCAAATTGGAACTCTCATCTAAAGAAGAGTCGGCATGTGCATGCTCATCATCTCGAATAGGTGGAAGAGTGAAGGTGTCTGCATGCGGCTGTCGAGGTACATGCGAGACACTTTCCTCGAATTGGACACTACGTTCAATGATGAGTCGGTCTGAGGAAAGATCAATAAGTCAATATCCCTTCACACCATCAGGGTATCCAACAAAAATTCACTCAGTGCTCTATGGATCAAGTGCCTTCCTTTTCTCAGAGGGAATCCACGCCCATGCACATGAACCAAAAATGAGAAAGTGGGTCACTTCTGGTTTGAGGCCACTCCAAGCCTCATAGGGGGTCTCATCCTTGAAAAATATATGGGGAGATCTATTTTGGATGTATGTTGCACAATTAAGTGCTTCGGCCCATAGTCTCTGTGGTAGTGACTTTTCATGCAGCATGGAAGATGCCATCTCCTTTAGAGATCTGTTTTTCCGCTCAGAAACTCCGTTTTGATGTGGAGTGTAGGGAACTGTATGCTGTAACTGAATCCATGCATCATGGAAAATATTATGGATCTCATGATTTACATACTCTCCTCCGTTATCAGTTCAGAGGACTTTGATCTTCTTTCCGGACTATGTCTCAACCAGGGCTTTGAAATCTTTGAGGTGTTGAAAGACCTCAAATTTTTTCCTGAGAAAGTAGATCCATGTAAAATGTCAGAAATCGTCAACAAAAATGAGAACAAACCTCACTTTGTTGATCGATGGATGCAAAAAAGGACCCATGAGTTCATTGTAGATTATATCTAAAGGTGCAAAAGCTCACTGGGACTTTCCTTTGTCGAATTTCTCTTGAGGGTGTTTTCCGAGAACACATCCCTTGCTAAGATGTTGCATGTATCTAAAATTCAAATGTCCAAACCTTTTGTGCCATATCATACTACTTTCATCAACATGAGTAAGTAGTAAAGCAGAATTAGGTTTAATGAATTCAGAAAAAATATACAATCTAGACTGATGATTTACCTCACCGGTAGAAACCCTGGAGTTGGTTTGCATGTTGTAGATGTCCAGGGAATTTGGTGTGAATATGAATTTCTTTTCGATGCCAGTATTCATCATCTGACACATGGAGATAAGGTTGACAGAAATATTGGGAACATGCAACACATTCTCGAAGCTTCCATTGGTGAGTTCAATCCTTCCTTTGTCGGTGACTTCGACAGAAGAGTTGTCCCCCATCAAAATAGGAGGACCTTTGCATGCATCCAATGAAGAATAGGTTTCTTCTGAGGCATCCATGTGATGTGATTCTCCTGAATCTATGATTCAAGCATCGGGAGAGGAGTTGATGGCAATCAAGGCATGGCTAGAATTGTCTTTCTTGGAATTCGGATCTTCTGTCTTCTTCTTCTTTGCACCCTCAGGGATGCGATCTCCAAGGTTGTTTTTCTCAAGTATTTGAGACATCATATCTATTTGTTTTTGCATGCATGTGGATTCTGAATGGAATCCTTTATGGTAGTATGTGCATTTCTCCCCTTTTCTTCCCTTTTCCCCTTTGGATCCAGAGGCATCAGTGAAGGGTTTTTTGTACCATTCCTTCTTAGGATGTGCATGAGATTTCCATTGACCTTTATCTTTAGATTTCTGATATTTTTGGCTACCATCATGCATAGTGAGTGCATGCGTCCTTGGGCCTTTGATTGTGCCCATGTTGATGAGCTTGGTTTGGTCTTGTGTCAGGGATTCGATAAAGTCCTCAAGAGAAGGCATCTTCCAGGTGGCTCCAGAGGTGAATCTGATAGTATGGAATGTAGATACTAATACAAAGAATTCATGACCAATCTTGGAGATAATGGTGAGAACCATTTGTTTCTCCTCCGCTGATTTATCAACCCCACAAGCTTTGAGTTGCGACAGTAAATCCTTAAATTTTGTAAAGAAATATTGGATATTGTCAAAGCTTTTTGGATCCAATGTGAGAAGCGCCACCTCCATCATGTGTCCCTTCATCTCATCCTGTTTTCCAAATATCCCTTCAAAGGTTTTCCAGGCTTCATTGGGAGTCTTATAGGAAGATATGTGAAAAAGGAGAACGAGAGAAATAAGACTGCAAATTGTTCCAAGTGCCTCATCCATGAGATTTAAGTATTTGAATTTTTCTATGGATGATGTCGAATCTGTATCCGTATTCATGGTTAACCTGTACAACCCTCTGGATCGGAGATGTATGGATATTTTCTCCTTCCATGCAAAATAGTTGTAAGGTGTAAGAATTAATTCTTTTTGGAATTCCATCTTTCCGTTGTCTTCAATATTTTGTACCTGCAAATTGTTTTTGGTGTAGATTTTGGTTAGCAGTCCATCAGCTCTGATACCATGTAAATGTGTTGAAACTACACATAATATATCTATATAAACAATAATACACACATTTGTAGAGATAATTGGAGAAAGAATAAGAAGGAGAGAAAGAATGGAAGAATTCTCATTAACCGTTGTGAATAATGAATAATTTACACATGATATACTTTGTATAACTCAATGAGTTCAACTGGAGGATAACCAATGGACCATAGTGGTGGTATAGAGTGATCTGGACACACACCAGTAGTTACAGGAGTGAATTTCCACCTAGTCTAGTCTCTCATGCAGTTACGGGAGTGAACTGCCACCTAGTTGAGTTAACTAGTCAACTAGTCTTCAGTTAACTGATTGAACATAGAGTAGTGAGGAGTTAACTTAGGAAATCAAGGCTAATGATCGACTATGGTGATTATACCAAGGAAAGGTAGAATTAGCATGATGATGATCCCAATGTTGCATGCTGACAAAATCAATGCAGCATCTAAACTCAACTCAACTAGTCAAATTGAAGTGTTAATTGAAAGAGAATATTCTCCAGGTGGAATATTCTCCCCTAAATTATAGGAGACTGGATAATGACTAATTATGAATAATAAACAAGGAAAAACCTTAGGAAAAATAAATCCTAGGTGTGTGTGAAGTAACTCCAACACGAAAGAGTGTTGGCTAAACTTCATGCAGGTGAAACTGGTGGTCACTTCGGTAGATATAACACTGCCCAAAAAGTGATGAGGGATGGATACTACTGGCCTACCTTGTTTAAAGATGCCCATACACTGTCCTGCAAATGTATAATCTACCAAAAGGCTGTAGGATGGGTGAAAAGGCATCTTTCCCTTTGCAACATGTTACTGTAGATGCACCTTTTAGCAATGGGGCCTAGACATCATAGGACCAATTAATCCCTCTTCTTTGCAACAACACAAGTATATCCTTACAAAAAAAGAATATTTTACAAGATGGTATGAAGCTGTACCTATGAAATTGGTCAACACCAATCAGGTAGTGTCTTTTCTGAACTCCCATATCATCGTTTAATTCGACATTCTTGAATGTTTGGTTTTTTATAACACTTCTTATTTTTCATCCCTCGATATGAATGTTTTCTCTCTGGAAAAAGGGATTAAACTGAAGTATTTTTCTAGCTACTACCCTCAAGGGAATTGTCTAGTAGAATCAAGAAACAAGAATTTAATCAAAATTATCAAAAGTTCAGTTTCAGAAAACCACAAGAATTGGCACAATGCACTATATAATGCACTCCGGGCTGATAGGGTAACTCCAAAAGATTCTATTGGTAATTCCCCTTTCTTGCTCATTTACAAAAGATAAGCCATTCTCCCTCCCATGTCTTACTTCCTTCTCTGCAGTTATCACAAAAATTCCAAGAAGAAGAGTGTCCTCCTTTAGAAAACCAGATAAATGCTTTGTTAAAACTAGAAGAGGTGAGAACACAAGATAAATAGAAACTGGATCAACACCAACAAATTGTGAAGAGATGGTTCGATGCAAATTCTTCTTCTGATAGGAATTTTGATGTTGGAGATTTGGTTCTCAAGTAGGACAAATCCCACGAGTGTAAGGGGGAACACACCAAGTTCCAATACCTGTGGCTGGGACCATTTGCAATTTATGAAAAATTGGGTCCCAACTCTTTCCATCTGCATAATTTGTAGGGACATCTAGACACTTTCCCAGTGAATGGATAGGCTCTCAAGAGGTATTTAACCTGATGATTTCTGTTCCACCCTTTTGTAAATATTTTTCGTTTTTTCTTTTCTGTTTTTCTTTTGGTTCTTTTCATTTTCTTGATTTTGATTTGTTTTCTAAATAATTATGTCTGAGTCACCATTTCATTTTTGGAATGGAATTAAAATTCTCATTCATTAGCAGCAATTGATAATTTCCCAAGCACCTGAGCAATAAGTGCTAAAACTCAGATCAGCTGAAGTAAGTTTCTATTCAAATCAGTGTTTCTGGTTTCTCATTGAAGTTACAAGAAGACACGATTATCATTAACAAACTTCTAACGCCGTCCCTGTTTTAAGGAAAACAACTCAACTGTACCTTCCCATCCTCGATATGGTTTCTTAACATAAATATAAGTGTCCAAATCATGATGAAGGTCATCAAAATAGAAGAAGAATTTGTAAATAATCTAAATTTTCATTCCGAACTATTGAGTTTTTCAATATCACCCCACCCTCTTGAATATCATGAAGTTCTGGAAATTATAAAAAAATTCTAGAGGGTTGAAAGCACTGTAATGTGTGGGAAGTGTTTGTAAACCCACTGAGAAACTGAACAGGTCTGCTGGTAGTGGGTAAATGCATGCATGATACCAAGGAAACTTCGCTAGGGTACTGAACAGGCTTGCTGGAAGCAAAGCAATGCAGGGTTTAAGAATATCCTCAGGTATGTCTGTAACATCCCGCTCTGGACCACTGAGAACACTTGTTATTTGAGGACACTTGCTCGCAAGTGATCTGGACCCTTTTTGATATTAGACCTATGATATTCGATTATGATGTGATTGACAGATGACATGATGTGTCCCTATTTGATGTAGACAGGTGCTATTGACTCAGTTGGATTGAGTGTGCAGGGTTTTTGACCTTGAGGATGCCGAGGCATCGGTAGAACCCCTTGGACTCCGGACTGAGTCAGGGAGTGTGATTTTCGGTTAATATGTTTATTATGATGTTTCATTTGATTGATGATTTGATGGTCGACGTCAGCATCCCTCTGCCATGCGCCTTCCATAGAGGTTGCGGTCACTCAGATTATTGTTGATGTACTTGGTTGAGGCGTGTAAATGCCGGGTCTGCTTGAGCCAGGCGAGAAGAAGACACCTCCTTAATCCTCGGAACAGACGCCCGCCCTGAGACCTTAAAAGGTTAATTTCGATGGGAACCTGGGCTTGAGTATTGCTTAGGTGGCCTAGAGGTCCTAACTTTTGTAGGTAGGACAGGCGGGTAGTCAGTTCTACTTATCATCGTGGGTTCGTCATTTATGCATACAGTTACTTGTCGCACGTCCTTGTCATCTTTTCATGTTCATCTTGGTTGCGTCTTAATTGTTGTCAGGTGGCGACGCAAAGTCGAACGCGTTGATTTTTCCCTTGTACACGCGCTCACGCACTCTTTAAACTTAAGTGCAACAAAAACAAAAAAAAAATTTAGAGTTGGGTCGTCGTAACGAGGGGGGTCGTTACATATGGTATCAGAGCCGGTTCAACCCGCGACTTGGGATTCGCTACGGCTTTCGTTGGCATGATCAGATTGATTATACTGTTGTTGATCAAATTTTTGTGTGCGTGAAGGTAATCATGGTTGAGGACGCTGCGGAGGCAGACGATGGGGTATTAAGGGAAGAGGCGTGACGCCTCCAGTAGCATCCACGCCTGAGGGGTCTAACCCCGAGGGAGGCGAGCAGGTTCTTGGACTAGAACAGGTAGCAGCTGGCGATGTTACTAGGATGACAAGATCCTTTTAGCGCATGTCTGAGGCACTGAGCAACCGATGGACAGAGACGAGGCCAGGGCGACGACACCTGCTGAGGATTCACCGCGTGCGCCAGCCGTTACGGGTATCTTTCACCGTGAACTTGAGTAGGTAAAATTTTCCCGAGTTCTTGGGTGCCCCTGAAGGCACATCCGTCGAGGCATGTTTGGAACAGATGGCGAGGTGCTTCGCACTTCGCAATTATACATCTAACGTGAAGGTCCGCATGGCGGTCTTTCAACTGAAGTGGAGTGATCTTCTATGGAGGAAGATGCTCCTACCACAGCTGAACATGGCCGTTGAAAACGTGTCATGGGAACTGCTTGAGGAATGGTTCCGAGAGAGGTATCTTCCGGAGGAATTCATTTAGCGTCAGCTCAATGAATTCAATGCTTTACGACCGGGAGGACGTACGATGCCCGAGTACGAGGCACATTTCTTGGAGCTGCTCTGGTATGCTCCGCACCTTAACACTGAGAGGCTCAAGGTCAAGAGTATCGTGTTGGGCCTTAACGGTAGCCGACGTGCAAGGGTTAGGATCTTGGTGTTGTGAACGGTATGGATTGGTTGGAATCGCATGAGGCGATACTCAACCGTAAGACGAAACAGTTGAGCTGGGTTGATGACGAAGGACTTGTGATTGTAGGATGGAACCAGGGATTATCCCTGAGGTGCGTCTCTTCCTTACAGTTATGGAAGAGTGTGCGCAAGGGGCGCAAGATTTATGCGATCCTCGCGCTAAACGTAAAAGGAGTAGTGGAAGTTCTAGAACACCTTCCAGTGGTGAAGGAGTTTGCTGACGTATTTCGAGAGGAGTTGCCTAGGATGCCGCCGGAAAGGGAACTGGAGTTTACTAGGCCTGAAACTGGGAACCGAATCGATAGTAAGAACACCTTATCGAACGTCGACCCCGGAGTTGCAAGAATTGACAATGCAACTGAAGGAGTTGTTTGGACCTGGGATTGATACGTCCTAGTGTGTCACCATGGGGTGCACCAGTTATTTTTATTCTAAAGAAGGATGGATCGTGGAGGCTTTGCATTGACTACCATCAAATGAACAAGGCCACGATCAAGAATCAGTGGCCCTTACCAAGAATTGATGATCTGTTCGATCAAATGAAGGGAGCGACGGAGTTCTCCAAGATCAATTTGCGATCTGGGTATCACCAGATACGGATCAAGGGGGATGACATCCCTAAGACCGCCTTTAAAACGAGATTTGGACATTACGAGTTTACTGTTTTGCCTTTTGGACTGACAAACTCCCCAGGGGTATTCATGAGTTTGATGAACGGGGTGTTCCGCGAGTACTTGGACAAGTTCGTCCAAGTGTTCATTGACGATATTTTGTTCTACGCTCGGACGACGGAGGAGCATGACGAGCACTTGTGCTTGGTACTACAATGTCTACGAGAACACAAATTGTATGGGAAGCTGCCCAAATGCTCTTTTTACCAGTCGAGAATTCGCTACTTAGGGCATGTCATCTCCGGCGAAGGTATCGCCGTGGATCCAGCCCAGGTTGAGGCTATTATGGAATGGACCGCGCTGACGAATGTCATAGAAGTGCGTAGTTTTACGGGATTAGCAGGATACTATCGACGGTTTGTCGAGGGTTTTTCGAAGATAGCAAATCCGATCACAAAATTGTAGAAGAAAAACAAGAAGTTTGTTTGGACAGAGAAATGCACGGAGGCCTTTCGGAGGCTTAAAGAGTTGTTGACAACCACACCGATACTAAAGGTCCCTGACATGGACGCAGGCTTCTTGGTATGCACTGACGCATCAAAGGAAGGCTTAGACGGAGTCTTCATGCAGGATGGACGAGTGATCGCTTACATTTCGAGGGAGTTGAGAAGGCACGATGACAACTACGCGACGCACGATTTGGAGTTATTAGCCATCGTTTATGCCTTGAAGGTTTGGAGGCACTACCTTATTGGCTGAAAATTTGAATTAAAGACTGATCATTGAGGACTACCACACATCTTTACACAAAGCGACCTGAACGCGCGACAACGACGTTGGTCGGAATTGCTTAGAGAATACGACTTCGAGATTACTTACATAAAGGGAACAGTGAACTGAGTGGTGGACTCTTTGAGTTGGAGGCCACGCATCTTTTCGGTGTTACCGCTTCAGACAAATCTACGTGAGAAGATTCTCACCTTACAGCGTGATGATGACTGGTACACAGAAGTCAAGGGTTTTATCGGACAAAACACGATGATGGTACCACGTTA
>ML795075.1:264326-286446 GCA_009831015.1 Picea engelmannii | reverse complement strand
TTTGAATTTTCGTTTTTAAATTCATGACTGTAAGCATGAATTTAAATAAAAACTTGGTTTGGGATTTATATCTTCTACCTAAGAAATCTCACTTTGAAGAAACCCACATATTGTTAAATTTCAAGTTTTATGAACTTATTGATCGATTCACTATCATGATTTTTATGTATTATGGGTATCGTGACTTAATTGGCTCTATGGTTGATCGTTGGTTTTAATTTGTGAAATGTTTGAATGTACAAACAAATGGTTTAACATTTGGTATGGGTCTCATGATCTCAATAGTCATATCAACACTCATGTCGCTTGGTACAGGCATGTTATACCCACAATTTCAATCCACCTTACTGTCCTGAGAATTAATGAGATCATTCATTATGCGATTTGGGGTTTGGTACTGTTGGAGGGTTTGGTATTCATCGTGGGTAATGGATCATAGTTCTACGAGCCCTCTAGTTTTTCATTTTCACCAACTCATTTTTCCAAGTTATGACAGTCCCCAAACTTTGTAGTTTTCATGCCATTACATTCCACACAGAACTCTCTCTGCTGCTCGTCTTTTGGAAGTCATAACCTACCTCCTGTGATATCCTTTGTATCTATTTCACGGTGGAAATGACACCTATGGTTCAAATCGAGCCAAACGGTTTCCAAGCCCTTCTTTCCCATGATGACGCAATAGATGACTTGAAGGCTCACAGGTGGGATGTCTTCCTTAGGAAATTCAAAGGCTACAACCTCTCGGTTTCACAGGCCTTTGCACAGACTTTTGATGGTTTTAGGGCCAAGGTCGAGGATGTGCAGTTGGAAATAACATAAGATTTCATAAGCTGGGCGACAAGACTCCCATTGAAAGGTGAAAAGTGGTTTAAGAATGCTAAAATGGAGGATCTTCCATGGATCTTGTTCACGGTTTCCCGCAAATCCACCTGCTGTCCAAAAGGTATTCCCATTGCTTTTCTAAAACCTAGATGGCACAACCTCATTTTAATTTTGAAACAATTTATCACATGTGAAGGCCGGTATGGGTTGGTTTTTCTATACCACGTTCGATTGCTTATGTTATTCATAGGGTTTTAATTTAACATGTCTTTCTACCTGTTAATGAGCCTTTACAAAATGTCTAAACGCTATATGCGATAGAGTATGAACTCTCTGATGAGTCGTTTTCATCACAGACTCATTAAAATCCTGTTGATTTCTCACCTGTTGAAAATACGTGACAATTGGGAAAGTTTTTTGAGACGAAATGGCTTCTTCACCCAGGTTGAAAATATAGTCAACCCGCCTTTAATTGTAAACCCCATTTTGGACAAACCAGTGACCGAAAGCGAGGTTTTCAATTCACCTGATGGCTCCAAATTTAATGAACCAATGTCTATTTTTGTGGAAACCCCTATGGTTAAGAAATTACCATGTAGGTTTTCGCCTAGGAAATATTTGGAACAAGTAGTTGGAGAATTAAAAGGAAAAGTTTCCCTTGTGACTACGAATGAACCTAATATGAATAGTAATGATAAGCCTGTTGCAAAGAAAATTCACAAGGGTAAGAAACAACACAACTCTGATTTGAATTTTAGGAATAAGAGGTCTGGTCGATTGATTTCTAGGAGTTTAAGGAATCGAAAAAGAGATCATTTGAGCTCTATCTCTATGATCAAGGTCAATGATCAATGTTCAGATCAAGATATAAATGATTTCTTGGCTCAGGAAGATCCAGACAACCAATGTCCCGGGAATGAGGCTATTACCCAATTTGAATAGTATGACTTCGTGTCTAAATTACCCCCATGTCTGAAAGGCAAGGAGGGTTTTGCAGGCATTGGTCACGACCTGGAACAATCCACAGGGAAACATGAGATACCTGTTGCCGACTGTATTCCACATTGGTCTTCCATTGCACCAATGCATTGTGACATATGCTTAGATTGGATAGAGGGCTATTATAGGGATATTTTGCTCTTACAGGCACAAGTAAAATGTCTAGCTGCTCGTAATTCTCTGTTGGAACATGAGAACCAATACTTGAAAGCATACATGGAAAGGGAAAATAAAAGAATCAAGAGATATGGTAATATAATCATAAAAAATACAACTAGTTTCAAAGCCATCATAAATTCAGAACTGTCCGATCCTTCGTTTGATAGTTTCTAATGGTAAAAACGATTTTGTTTGATTTTATTCAATTTTTTTATGAAAAATCAAAATAGGGAGATTTGATTTTGATTTCTTTTGCTAATAATAAGACTAGCTACATAATCTATGATTCTGTAGCCAGTCTGTTTTTGAATAATAGTTAGCATTATTTTCTGAATATCAAATTTGTTTTTCTATCCACATTAAATTGATGATTATGATGTTGATTGCATGGTGAAAACACCTTGGATCATACACTCTATTATTCAGTAGTTTCTATCTTTTATGTTCATAAAACTTTGGTTTATTTTTGACAAACCAACTCATACATGATTGGTTTTTAGTTTCACTATTTTTGTAATACTATCTATTTTTGTGGATTCAACTCTATCTTGTATGATAAGAGTATATGAATCATGAACTAGTTTAAATATTGGTCACTCTTAGTAGTGAAGGACATCTTTGGCTGGGACACATTATGGACATATGATTTTGGAAGATTGATATGGAGAGGTTGTTCACTACTTGGCTTTAGACCTGTGTGACGCTTACCCTGTTATGTTTTTACTTCTATCTTGTGAAATGTTATTACGTTTGATGCAGATTCAATCTGATTATCGTATGTTATTTAATATTATTAAGTATTTTGATGATGTCTATAATCTATTGTCCATATTACATCTGCGATCAAATCTTTCATTTAAATATTATTGATTTATGATGGATATTAGATGATGGATTATATGAATGCTTTGTATTAAGTTTCCTTTATTATAAGTGTTCATTATCATAAGATCACCAGATCTGTATATTTTATCAGTCTGCTATTATATTCTTGTTCCAAAGCACCTTTGAGTTTTTTCTAGGAGTATTAGCTTTGTTCTGTTACATGTTTCCCTAATAAGCGAGAGAACTAGGAGCTTGAATTGCACAGGAGAACAAATTCATTTTAATTGATTAATCACAGGTTAGTTTACTAGTTCTTTAGTTAGATTATTTATCAATGAAATAAGAACAATTTGAATTAGCTTTGACTGTTCATCTATTCTTGTTTCAATAATATTCACTTAGTATTCTTTAGTTTTTTTTTAGATTTTAAATATTAGAAACAAAACAAAAAAATGTATGTTCTTTCTTTACCTCTTTTACAAACACTTTCAAAAACACCTATTTCGCAAGATATCTTGTAAATCTTGTAAATTGTATATGCACTGTTTATAATCATATGCACATATTCCATCTTTCTATTTTGGTGTGTGTAAATTATTAGACTTATATTCTCAGTATTATAGCTTTATATATTAGTTTTGTTTCTTTTATTATTTTTAGGAATTTAGTTGGCCAACAAAGCCACTAAACCCCAGTCAGGTCATTTCATTCCAAACAACTTGGGTTATTTAGACAACCTCGGTCCGGATTTGACCTTCCAGTCGATGGTGTGTCAATTACTCCCATCAACACCAAGACATTTTCATACTTTGATGGTGACAAAGGCCTTTACAAGACTCTTTATTACTTAGCTAAACTTTTGAATTCATTTAAATTTTTTATGGACTTTAAAAATTAACGAAGAAAGATTAAATTTCTTGCCTCCACGTACAACAAAATGGAAATAAATTTAACTTAAAAAAAATGGCTTCCTTCTAATTTGTTCTCATTTTTTTAATAAAAGACTTTAATTTATTTACCTCCATGCAAAAGAAATACCTCCTGTATGGTGGAATTGTGATATGCATGGATCCCTTCTTAGTTTATGAATTACCAAGGATTTTCACCAGCAATTGGAGTTCAAAACACCATAACTAGATTTGTAATCAGGTTCACAATAGAGATTGCATACTTACAGGCCTGCATTTTCCTTTTCTTATGACATTTGCAATTACAAAATTACTATTCCGATTCTATTCATGGAGAAACCTCACTACAACCTTTATTTTATAAGAATTTACCACAATATTTGGAGTTTATTTCATATGTATAACATTAACAAAACCAATCTCAGAGCACATAGAGCCCTTGTTTTGATATTTCACCTTTTTTGAGTGGTTTAGTCTATCAATGACCACTGATTCCAAAGAAACTTATGGAGTCTTATAATCATGTCTTCTTCATCTAGTAAAATATGGTTACGCTTCACACTCAGGTGAAGATAATTCATCCACTGTAACCTACAACACTTTCCACAATATTGCAGACTTTCTTTCTTTGGAAGAGTGCACTAATTTCCTTGTCCATGATATTCTATATACTTAATGAGACAAAACTCTTCCTTGGGAATTCAGGGGCCTTTTCTCAATCCAACGTATGAAAAAAATGAAGTAGGTGTTCTATCCATATTGAATTTCTCTGATATTTTTCACTCGAGTTGTGATATTCTTATATTGTAGACTGGGATTCATATTTCCTTGATCCAATTCTCTAAAGAAACAATTGAGCAATGACACGAATTGAGTGATACACCTATTTTCAAATCCACTAATCAATTATCAACTCCTTGTATTCATTGGTGGTCCTTTGATCAACAACTTCAAAAAATAGAATATCGCTCCTTCATATCAATAGATCATACTACACACCCTCTCACTTCTTCTCACCTTCACTCTGATACCAAATGATGGATTTAATATCCAACAACAAATACATACAAACACATATTGAAGAAAGGGACACTAGGAATTATACTCAACAAACCTTCGAAGGGGAAAATATATATTACATCATAACATTCCCATGTGTACATTCTATTGTACAAATGGTCTCTTTATATAACCATAGGTGAAAATAATTACTAAGTCTTAATTATACAATTAGATCACATCATATCCATAACCATATCCACAATATCTCCTTAAATATCTCAACTCAATCCATGAGATCCTCATCCCTAATATCTCTCTTAATCCTCATTTTTTAAGCTTGGTCTACTTGATCTAGGGGATCAAATTTTGCTCAAAATTCAAAGTTCTCAGAATCGCCTCAAATTGAATGGGAGCGTAGGCCTCATTGTTATGAACCCAACACAACTCATTTGGGTTCAAATGGACGTCGGGAGCGAGAGATATCATGTTTTGTTCAAAATGACAAACAAGCAAAAAAGGGGTGCTGACTGTACAGTCCGTACAATCCATACAGACGTTGACTTGGCAGGCCATACGACACGTGGCAGACAGATGTGTGGACAATTGGCATATTACATGGCATGTTTGCAACGAACAGGATGGCGAAACGTGGCCCAATCAATGGTCGCCACGTGTCACACTCATATTGGTTTAAAATTTATGCATTCAGTAGGACTCGACCCTGTGATCTCCAGGGCAGGGGAAGAGGCTTAG
Source organism: Picea engelmannii (assembly GCA_009831015.1). NCBI lineage: Eukaryota > Viridiplantae > Streptophyta > Pinopsida > Pinales > Pinaceae > Picea > Picea engelmannii. The sequence goes on along the minus strand of ML795075.1, from coordinate 280,978 downwards.
GAAGGGCCATCAACCGAGATTCCACCAAATGTGCCTTGTAATGTAAACGACGTGTAATATATTTATGTTGAAATGTATTATATGGTGGGTGCAGACTGGGCCGGGGCTTAGCCTCGGCCCCTGGTCCCATGTATATACGATGTGACCACATACTATATGCGCGCTCAATGTATAGCCCTTTCATTTGAACCGCGGTCGCAATGTATGCGATGTGACCACATACTATGTGCGCGCTCTATTGTATAGCCCTTTCATTTGAACCACCGGTCGCATGGTATGTAATGTGACCACGGGCGCGTCTATGTTTATAACCATTTGAACTTTGGCCCTTTAATTATATTTGCGTGGTCGTATGGTGCTTCACATGCCCACGGGCCTTAGACGGTTAAGGGCCAGTGTGTAACCATGCGATAGTTTGTACCGATCGTGCGGTTATGCCCGATGCATAGTTTTTATGCTTAAAAATGTGTGTGGGCTAGGTTGAGCCAACAAGGGTGCATTTTGTAGATGCAGAGACAACACGCTTGAAGGGGGGACTTCCAGGAAGCCTATCTTCTTCAATTTTTGGCCAAACGAGGTGCCAAAAAAGCCCAGCTAGGGGTTTTTGGACGTTCTGAAGCCATTGGAGTAGTCTATTTGGCATTTTGAGCATTGTAAAGCACATTTTTTATCACTTTGAGCAAATAATACAAATGATCCATTGGAAGCTGGACCAGGAGATGTAGCCCAAGAGAGGGGTGAACTCCTTTGTCATTTGCTGTGTTATGTGTTTTCTATTCACTGATTTTGTTGTTGTTTATATGCATCTTGAATGAGTAAATCCTATTAAATTTGTGTTGCAAAGTTGATCCATTTGCATTTTAACACATAAAATTTAACTTGCAAATATTTTCAAGAATACAAGTCTTCTTCATTTTTAGATCACTACTTCATTACATTTATGCACTCATATACATTAGACATTATTCATATATCACAAGTATGGGTTATTCCTTCATTGTTGTTGTCGTTCAAGAACGTTTTAAACAAATAAGAACCAAATCAAGTAGCATTATAAACTATGTTACATTGAAATCTATTGAAGAGATAATGCAAGATATACTGCTACAAAACCTATTTCCATGAAATATACTAAAGAAATGGGGAAAGCTATTGCTATTGAATAAACTACCATGCAAGCTGAACCTGTGGGAGGAATAGGAGAGTCAATCAGTTATTTTGTAAGCATGTGTATCTAAAGTCCTTAAAGAAAACTAAACCCTCTTATTCTAAATTGTTGAGAATTAATAATAATTAGACTCAATGGACGATCAATAGGTTGTGTTAAAAATTGACCGCTACCTAGAAAGAAAGAGAATAAACCCAACCCAAACATAGATGCTTTGCTTCAGGTTATAGAAGAACACATGGAAGTAGAGCGAAAACATGTATAATGATGAGACAAAAATGGACACTAACATGCAAATTATATAATTGATAATTTCTATTTAATTTACAAATCAACCCAGAGTTACTATTTACTTATGAAGTGTTGGGCACAATATATGTAAGAATAACCCCTTTATAGTGTCTAATATGCCTATTTTACCTTAACCTTAAAAAAAACTGAAATGACAATTACACTAGAAATATTTTTCATAAAAAAATAAAATTGAAACCAATGTAATATCATTTACTAAATTATATTCTCTTTTCCAAAGAATGTTAATATCTAGGTTGCATTTAAGTTTTCTACTTCAAGAATATAATCTTTTGCAATAGTGTTGTATGTGATGAAATTTGGAGAATATGATTTTAGTAAATGAACACTCAACTTTGAGAATGCAAAATCCAATCGAGAAAAGTAATACAAAATTTCAGAAAGTTATCCCATAATATCCTACAGTCTAACTTGTAATCCAATTAGGCTTATAAATTGTCAAATAGTAGGATGCAATATTTTTCTTATGAATTAAGAATAATTACAACATAACTTTGTTTTAATCCTTCTGTATTTGTTGGAGTTAGATGAAGTCTCTTATAAAAACCTTTCTTCACACACAAATTAAATTGTAACTGGCAAATGATATGAATTAAAAGTGCTTGAAAAATAAATCACAATAGATTATAAATTGAAATTCTAGAAAGAAAATCACACTATGCATGAAATTTAAATTGAAATAATATTTAACCTGAAAAAGGGGGAATTACCTCTTCCTGACAAACACTGTAATGATTATCAGTGAAAAAAAAAATTGAGAACCTTTACTCAATGAAATTCATTCAAAAAAAAAAATGAAAAGTGAACAATAATTTCATAATACCAGAGATTTATTTTCTTTGATTTCCATCCATCCTCATTTACATACAAAAATGGTAATTGATAGTGTACATAACTCCCTATAATTCATTTTTTAGATCCTCTTACAAAGGTGAGATATATTAAATATCACTACAAAAGAACATGCAATTAGCACCTAAAATAACGTCAGAATTTAGTGTGTTTCAGTTCATGAATTGGATACCTTTTTCGTCGCAAAATAGGGTGCAATCTCGACTTTTTATAATTGGACCAGATTTAGTGTCGGGAAAATAGTGCCAAGATTAACGTTGGAAGTAATGCCAGGATTAGCGCTAGGAATAGATCCATAAATAACGTTGGGATTAGTGCCAAGCTTAGTGCTAGGAATAGCGCCAGGATTAGTGTTAGGAGTAGTGCCAAGTGTTGCTTCGAGTTTTTCTTATGACATACCTTCCAATTTGGCTTCTAGTTTGGCTTCTAGTTTGGCTTCCAGTTTTATGTCCAATTTTTCTTCCGATATGGCTTCCAATTTTTCTTCCAACATGGCTTCTGGTTTGGCTTTCAATTTTACATCTAGTTTTTCTTTCCGTTTTACTTCCTGTATTGCTTCCCATTTTGTTTACAATTTTTCTTCTGGTTTTGTTTCCAGTTTTTCTTCTTGTGTGGCTTCCAATTTTTCTTCCATTGTTGCTTCATTTTTTGCTTCCAAAGATGGTTCTTGTTTTTCTTACAATTATTAATTTAATATGTTTTATTTCAATTTAATTTGTTAAATATATCATGTATTTTAAATAACTTATATGATTATACAACAAGTCATATAAAGACATTTGAAATATTTTATAGGATAACATTTATAAAGAATTTATAGGGAAACAAACATCCATACAAATTAACAACATCATTATACTTATTAAATCTCCATCAAAATAGAATCTACAACATCCAGTATATATAAAATAACAAGATAATTATTATAACATGATCAACCTCTATAATTAAAACAAGTGAGTCAAATATCTATAATTTAAGTGAATTTGAAAACATCCATCATGAATAGTAAATCAAAACCATCATATGTAATCAATATGCATCCAAAAATCATCAACCGCTTTCAATATATAAAAATTGATGAGTTGATACTGATAAGATCATCATCATATATAAATAAAACAAGTGAAAGTCAAATATGCCAGTAGATCAATAACATGTGAAAATGATACATGTCCAATAGTCGACATAAGTCAAAATGATATAAATAAAAATGATAAATTATGTAAGACAAAATGATACAAGTCAATATGATACGTCATGTCCAAATGATACATGTCAAAATGATACAACTCAATAATATGGTACTGGAGGCCATGAAAATGATACATATGACATTAACCATGAAAAGAGGCATTATAACAATATATAAAAAGTGATCCATGATGTAGTCTATATGATCATGAATGTCACTGACTACTACCAACAACTCCCTCATCATCATCATCACCATTGCGATCATCATCATGATCATCGTCATTTGCATCGATCTGTATATGTGTCATCATGAGCATCATCTGCCATATTAACATTAGACCCAACAACATTTGGATCTATTTGATGAGGGTGATCTAGATTTTCTGGAAAATCCTTTTTCTGCAAAAAAAAAAACATTTAAAATGAAAAGTTATTATCTATTTCATGCAATAATTAATTTCTCTGTTATATATCTAATATTACAACATATGAAATGAAACGATAATCATATTACATCATATCAAAGTGCACATACAATAATAACATTTCAAATAAGTTACAACTAAGATGTCATTCTAATGATGTAAAACATTCAACAATTCTAATAAATGTTAGTAAAGATTATAAAAAAAATTGTTAAACAATTTAACTATCAATTGTAATTTATATTACATAAGATTAAGTACAAACCCTCTCCATTTTGTGCTATATATGATTATGTTTTCCTTGAATATATTTTGAGAGTTAACTAGTCTATATGTCTTCTTCTTTTATATTTTAGAAATGAATAGGTCTTCATTAGGTCTAGGAACACTTCCACATAGAAGTATGCCCTAACCATTACTTTTCCCATGATTTTTGGCCACTTTTGAATAATGTCATTGTTTAGATTCATGCAACAAGTGGCATGCCATTGGTTATATTGGCTAAAAGGTTGTTATCACTCTGGTTTCCAATGTCTAACTAGTGTCACCCCCACAAATTTTGGTTTTTAAGGAGTTTTTCTTGGTTTTTCTTGATCATATATGTAGATCTAGGGAATCCTTGATACCTGAAGTCCTCAGGAACAAAAAATACTCCTGAATCAGTTGTGTTTACCTTTCATTTGTTTTTTCATGCAAATAATTGTTCGAAATAGAGTTTGGCTGTCTTATATGTCAGTAGCATCTCAAAGTTGTTGACGCTTGAATCTGTCAGGACTGAAACGACAACCTCATGAGGACATTAGTTCCCCTTCATTTTTAAAGAGGTGGTACTCCTCTTGTGATAAAATATATATCTGTGATATCTTGTATTAGGAGAGTGCTAGGAAACAAACCCTAAATATTTATTGCTTTATATTATGAAATAAAATTCTTCTTCAATAACCTGAGTACAATATTTATGTGGAGCAAAAGTATTTTTACAATAATAAAATATTGGAGGGCTTCAACATCAGAATTAAATTGTGATCAACATCACACACAATATTCTTAATCATATATAAATGCATCCATATCTTCTTCACAAAAAATAGGAGAGAATTATTTGATCATCTCAAAGAATTTTAAAAGAGTATTTCTATCAAGATCAAAAGAGAATTTTATAGGTCAACCTCAAATATCTCACACTTAAAACTCAAAGTTACAAGATACAATCAAGATCAACCCCGAAGCAATTCTTTGTGGAGTTTATTCATGAAAAATGTTCTTCATTACAAAATCTTTGACAGTCATGTATATGGCTGTAAATACTCCATGGTCATACAATAAATATATTTTGGAAGAATACAAGAACAACACTCAAGAACTCATCCTTTTGCCCAATTCAGAGACTCAAGAATAAAACTATGAGAAATGGTGTAGAAGAATATAAAGAGTGTAGTAGATGGAGATCTCTTTTCTTTGATCAGAAGCTTGGTTATGTATTCATGGCTGCAAATTTTTCTTCCTCTGATCTTCTTCCCCACCCCTTTGACAATTTTGATTCTTGGAACATTTGATGAAGCCTCTCTTCTCTTTTTAAGAAGAGATTTTCTAACTACTTGAATTGTTAGGGTTTTCTTCCTCTCTTGAAATTCCCATACAAGTTTTTTCTTGAAACATTCCATTTTATTAGTTCCTCATTAATTAATCATTAATGAAATTATATCATCAATATATACATATCTAAAATGGGTCCCTTTCCCTTTTTAATAAAAGTTTTTAAATAAACTTTTATTTTCACAATTTAATTAATTTCCCATTTAAAATAGAAGGACCATTTCTTAATTTTATGGGAATTATAATCGAATTTTTATCCATTTAAATAACTTCTAATGTTATATTCATCATATTATATTTCCAACGATATAATGTTTTTGCAAGTTCGTCGCATGGATCTCAAGATATGAGGTCGTGAAGTTGAGTTGTCACACAGGGCCATTAAGAATGTAGCTAACTGATATTTTAATTTCTGAGAAAACTGTATCCACTTTCAACACTTTAAAACTATACCACCATATTCTATGTCTAAATACCTTTCCAATGGTATAAATTTTGCATGATTCTGACATCTGGAGCTCAAGTTACGGCCTCTGCAAGATCGTGACTCAACCACTGTCGATCAAAACGGATGGGCAAATGTGGGACCTTGGATGAATTTCGTGCTTCCCTTCATAAAATTCGACTTTTGGGTTTCAAAAGTCTATCCCACATGCATTGGGATATTATTTTATTCATGGTATATAATAATAAGTGTTTCATATACTTAGCAAGAAACACAAGAAAAAGATTATGGAGCATAAGGGGTTCGACCCTTAGAAAATTGTTGAAAAAAATAAATAAATTGGAATCCTGTCGTCGTCCACCTCACGCCCAATCACCATGATGATTCATACAATAATATGTTTGCACATTTCATAACTTTTTAGACCAACAATATTCCAATAAGAATCTTCCATTTTTCATCCAATAAGATCACTCCACGTGTCTCTCTTTGTATGCTGCCACGTCTCCATTTATTAGTTGCCATTTGTCTTAATTTCATGTTACCATGTGTAATGCTCTTATTGGTTCAAGGTAAATGTATGAAAATTAGGATAAATGTCTAAGTGAATAAGGAGGTGAATGAGAAAGGAGGAATAACGATCAAAGCATGATAGGTTCACGAAGGTGAGAGGGTGAGGTGAATGAGTCTACGAGTCTGCCTACCCTCCAACCCAACGAACTCATAAATATTCTAAGTGTTAAATTTGAATGAGAAGGGGGGTAAGGGGATAAGTGTAGGCATTAGAAGTAGATATTGTAATATGTAGACAACGGGTTGACAAGTGAGTTAGTATGAGAAGGTGAGGGAATGTATGAGTCCACCAACCTGCAAATTTTCCATGGATGAAAAATTGGATAATATGATACTTCTCAGATGGGCTTGTGAAAATGAGAAAACACAACATTATGAGTCCATGAGTCCTTGAACCTCCGAGTCCGCGATACAAAAGTAGACTAATTTTTTAGGAACAGTTGGTCGGACTCGCATGCTAGAGGAATGAAATACTTTGGAGCTCGACACTTGCAACAAGGTTGATGGTCAAAATGTAGATCACGAAACTTGGGATACAAAGTGAAGGTCATGGAAAATGGAGGATGATAGCTCAAACCTACGAACTAAAATAAATGCCTAAGTGTTAAAACAAACTTATGAGATAATCAAGTGGGTGGAAATGAAGGCCCACCAGCCCGTGAACCCACCAACCCGTGAACACTGAAATATGAATAATTACAGAAAGAGAGATGTTGAGTGAAAATTATAAGTATGGTAGCATTGTAATATAAGAGAGGAGAGGAGAACATGATACTTAGAAAGATTCTTCAAAATCAGACCTATGGAAAAGATCTTGAGTAACTTAGGCATACAGAAACAAATTTACGATCCGAAAAATGTGTGGTGAAGATGAGACTAAGGGTTACAAAGTGAACTTATAAAAGTTCAAAAAAATTGTCTTATTTTGATATCAAGGCTTTTATGAATCCAATAAAAGGAAAATATAGATGACCTAATTTTGGTCAACAACTAGCTCGAACTGCGGAACAATGACCCCCTGTGAGTCACTCAGAACACCAGAATCTCAAAATGTCTTCATATGGAGTATATAGGAGACTAAAATTTTCTTCTTGTAATTTGGAATTTTCATCTTCCTTTTCAACAACCTTAGTTGAATTAGAAATTTTATCCACTCTTTGATTAGATTCTTCTTTAAAATTGGTGGCTTCATTATCTTGCTTCCATATGGGAGAGGATGGGTGGGAAAAAACATTTAAATCATCAACAAAAACATATGAATTCACTTTTGGGATGAATTTTTCTGCAAATGAATCTTCTAACACCTCCCAACTAGTAATGGAGTTAGGAATTAATGAACTATACCATTCAAGAGAATCCTCTCATAGAGTTTGTAGGAATAATCTACATGTAACATTTTCTTCAGTGAGGTTGAAATCATAACATGTACCTTTAAAATTAATCAAGTGTTGCTTTGCATCTCCTAAACAATCCCCAAAGAATGTAGAAAAAAATTCAATAGGAATATTGGGCATTTGAAAGTCTATTTCTGGTATATTTAAAGGGGTATTATGAAATCACCTCCTTCTTTGGTATTTCTCTCTTTTGTTAAGTCTTGCAAAGCCATTGATGGGCTTGATGAAGAATATAAAGAAGAATTATGACATGAATGAAACCCTTCATTTTGAATTTTTTCAATGGAGTTTCCAGGGAGTTCATTTTCCCAAATCTTTGGTTCTTCTTGTTTCTTTTTGAAATTACAAAAAAGTGAGCCATGCTTAAAATAAGAAAAAAATTTCTGGAATATTCTTCTCGAAACTTTGAGCCATGGGGATTTCTGGTTCCTCAAATATCTTGAAAATAAATTGGTCCCCAGTATGGTCGCCAAAAATGTTGATGCTTGAATCCGTCAGGACCGAAACGACAACCTCATGAGGACATTAGTCCCCCTTCATTTTTAGAGAGGTGGTACTCCTCTTGGGATAAAATATATATCTATGATATCTTGGATTAGGAGAGTGCTATGTAGCAAACCCTAAATCTTTATTGCTTGAGATTATGAAATAAAATGGTTCTTAAATAATCTAAATACAATCTTTATGTGCAACAAAAGTCTTTTTACAATAAGAAAAGATTGAAGGAGGGCTTCAACATCTGAATTAAACTGTGATCAACATCACACACAATATTCTTAATCATATATAAATGCATCCATATCTTCTTCACAATAAATAGGAGAGAATGATTTGATCATCTCATAGAATTTTAAAAGAGTACTACTATCCATATCAAAAGAGAATTTGATAGGTCAACCTCAAATATCTCATACTTAAAACTCAAAGTTACAAGATATGGTCAAGATCAACCCTGAAGCAATTCTTTGTGAAGTTTATTCATGAAAAATGTTCTTCATTACAAAATCTTTGGCATTCATGTATATGGCTGTAAATAATCCAAGATCATACAAGAAAAATATTTTGGAAGAATACAAGAAGAACATTCAATAACTCAGCCTTGTGCAGAATTCAGAGACTCAAGCATAAAACTATGAGAAATTGTGTAGAAGAATATAAAGAGTGGAGAAGATGGAGATCTGTTTTCTTTGATCAGAAGCTTGGATGTGTATTCATGGCTGCAATGTTTTCTTCCTCTAATCTTCTGCCCTGCCCCTCTGACAATTATTATTCTTGGAACCTTTGATGAAGCCTCTCTTCTCTTTTTAAGAAGAGATTTTCTAACTACTTGAGTAGTTAGGGTTTTCTTCCTCTCTTGAAATTCCCATAAAAGTTTCTTCTTGAAACATTCCATTTAATTAGTGCCTCATTCATTTCTCATTAATGAAAATATATCATCAATATATACATATCTAAAATGGGTCCCTTTCCCTTTTTAATAAAAGTTTTTAAATGAACTTTTAATTTCACAATTTAATTAATTTCTCATTTAAAATAGGAGTACTGTGTTTTAATTTTCTGGGAATTATAATCAATTTTTTATCCATGGAAATCAATTCTGATGTGATATTCATTGTATTATCTTTCCAACTATATAAATTTTTCACAAATCCGTCGCCCATATCTCAAGATATGAGGTTGTGAAGTTGAGTTTTCACACAAGCACATTAAAAATGCAACTGACTGATACTTTAATTTATGAGACAAATGTATCAACTTTCAACACTTGAAAGATATACTACCATATTCTACGTTGAAATAAATTTCCAGCGATATACATTTTGCGCGATTCCGACATCTTGAGCTTAATTTATGGCCTATGGAAGATTGTGACTTAAACATCGTCGATCTAAACTAATGGGAAAATGTGGGCCCTTGGATGAATTTCGTACTTCCCTTCATAAAATTTGACTTTTTGGTTTCAAAAGTCTATCTCACATGCATTGGGATATTATATTATTCATGGTGTATAATACTAAGTGTTTCATACTCTTAGAAAGAAACACGAGAAAAATATTATGGAGTATAAGGGGTTTGACCCTTAGAAAATTGTTGAATAAAATAATAATTTTAGAATCCTGTCATCCTCCACCTCACGCCAAATCACCATGACGAGTCATCCAATAATATGTTGCCACATGTCATCACTCAGTAGGCTAGAAATATTCTAATAAGAATATGCCATTTGTCATCCAATAAGATCACACCATTTGTCTCTCTTTGTATGCTGCCACGTCTCCATTTATTAGTTTCTATTTGTTTTAATTTCATGCTTCCATGTGTAATTCTCTTATTGGTTCAAGGTAAATGTATGAAAATTAGGATAAATTTCTAAGTGAAGAAGGAGGTGAACGAGAAAGGAGGAATAATGAGAAAATCATGGTGGGTTCACGGAGGTGAGAGGGTGAGGTGAATGAGTCCGCGAACCCGACAAACTAATAAATATTCTAAGTGTTAAATTTGAATGAGAAGGGGGGTAAGGGGAGAAATGTAGGCTTCGGAGGTAGAGAGTGTAATATGTATAGAGCGGGTTGGCAAGTGAGGTAGTATGAGAAGGTGAGGGAATGTATGAGTCCTCTAAACCGTGAATCTACCATGGATGAAAAAATGGCTAAGTAATGATACTTCTTGGATGGGATTGTGAAAATGAGAAAAACAACAATATGAGTCCGCGAGTCTTTGAACCTGTGAGTCTGTGATACAAAAGTAGACTAAGTTTTGAGGAACGGTTGGTCAGACTTGCATGCAAGAGAAATGAAATACTTTGGAGCTCAACACCCATGACAAGGTTGATGGTCGAAATGTAGATCATGGAACTTGGGGTGCAAAGTGAAGGTCACGGAAAATGGAGGATGAGAGCTCGAACCCATGAACCCATGAACTAAAAGATATAGATAAGTGTTAAAAAAAAGTTATGATATAAGCAAGTGGGTGGAAATGAAGGCCCTCCAACCCGTGAACCCGCGAATACTAAAATATTACTAAGTATGTAAAGAGAGATGTTGAGTGAAAAGTTTAAGTATGGTAGAATTTTAATATAGGAGTGGGGAGGAGAACATGATACTTAGAAAGATTCTTCAAAATCAGACCTCTGGACAAGTCACAAGATCTTGAGTAACTTAGGCATAAAGAAACAAATTTATGATCTGAAAAATGTGTGGCAAAGCTGAAACTGAGGGCTGCAGAGTGAACTTATAAAAGTTAAAAAAAAATGTTTTCTTTTGATATCAAGGCTTTTATTAATCCAAGAGAAGGAAAGTATATATTACCAAATTTTGGTCAACAAAAGTCTTTCCTTGACATGCCATGCCTTTCCTTGACAAGCCTTGCCTTGACTTGACATGCCATGACTTTCCTTGAGATGCCATGCCTTGCCTTTACATGCCATAACTTGCCTTTCCTTGATGTGCCATGCCTTACCTTTCCATGCCTTGCCTTGACATGGCATTCCTTTCCTTTCCTTGACATGCCATGCCATGCCATTCCGTACATTGACATGCCTTTCCTTGACATGCCATGCCATGTCATGCATTTCCTTACCTTGACATTCCATGCCTTGCCTTGACATGCCATGTCTTGTCTTTCCTTGCCATGATTTGCCATGTTTTTTCATGCCTTTCGATGCCTTGCATTTCCTTTTCATGCCTTTCCTTTCCATGCCTTGCCTTGCCATGCATTACCTACCATGCATTGCCTTGCCTTGACATGCCATGCATTTCCTTGACATGCCATGCCTTGTCTTGATTTTCCATGTGTTTTCGTGCCTTTCCATGACTTTCCTTGCAATTCCTTTCCTTTCCATGCATTCCCTTTCCTTTCCTTACCATGCATTCCCTTTCCTTTCCTTGCCATGCCTTTCCTTGAAATTCCGTGCCTTTCCTTGACATTACTTTCCTTTCCTTGTCTTTTCTTGAATTGACATGCCATTACTTTCCTTGACATGCCATGCATTGTTGTGCCTTGCTATGCCTTGCCTTGCCTTTCCATGCATTCCCTTTCCTTTCCTTTCCATGCCTTGCCTTGACATGCCATACTTTTCCTTGACATGCCATGCCTTGTCTTTCCTTTCCATGCTTTTCCATGCGCTGTCATGCCTTGCCATGCATTTTTGTGCCTTGGCACACCATGCCTTGTCATGACTTGGCATGCCATGCCTTGTCATTCCTTGACATGCCATGCCTTGTCATTCCTTACTATGCCTTACCTTGCAATGACTTTCCTTACCATGCATTCCCTTGCCTTGCCTTACCATGCCTTTCCTTGACATTCCATGCCTTGCCTTGGCATTCCATGCCTTGCCTTGTCTTGCCTTGCCATGATTTTCCATGTGTTGTCATGCCTTACCATGACTTGACTTGGAATTCCTTTCCCTTCCATGCATTCCCTTTCTTTTCATTGTCATGATTTTCCTTGACATGCCATCCATTTCCTTGACATTCCTTTCCTTTCCTTGCCTTGCCTTGAATTGACATGCCATACCTTGCCTTGAAATGCCATGCCTTGCCTTTCCTTGACATGCCATTCCTTTCCTTGACATTCCATGCCTAGCCTTGCCATGTCTTGCCTTGACAAGCCATGCCTTGCCTTGACATGCCATGCCTTGTCTTTCCTTTCCATGTTTTTCTATGTGTTTTCGTGCCTTACCATTACTTGCCTTTCAATGCCATGCCTTTCCATGGATTCCCTTGCATTACATTGACATGCCTTGCCATGACATGCCATGACTTTTCGTTCCTTACCATGCATTTCTTTACCTTGACATGCCATGCCTTTCCTTGGCATGTCATGCCTTGTCTTTCCTTTCCATGCTTTTCCATGCATTGTCGTGCCTTGCCATACCTTGCCTTGCTATGTGTTATAGCAGGATTTTCCTCACCCTATGAAATATTGCATAGAAGGCCTTTTTCCATTTCCCTATGCAGACATTTCATCCCTTTTTACAAATACCATAGCTAAAAAAATACATTTTTTCCACATGTACACACCTTGCCAACTATACAACATGCGTATACGCATGTTGTACCACTACAACCCATGTACATCGGGATTTGTGCCAAAAAATGAAAAATATTTTCGGGTTTTCATATCACGACAGGAGATTTATGATTCTTGGCCTTCCATATACTAGAAATATTCTGACTCGGCCCTTCAATTCCATTTGAAGGCTATAAATGGGCCAATTCCGAGCTATGGAAAAGAGGAGAAATAATTCAACTTTGAGAGCAAAGCTACTATGGAGAAATTATTTATTTCATATTGAGTCTGCATCCCTTTGTCCTTTAAGTATGAACACAATGTTCAACCCCTAAGATTTTCCCTTATTGATTGAGAACTTCATTGTTTCTATTTTATGAGCTTTCCTTTGGTGGAAGATTGAAGTGGTGGAGGCCCAGTTGGAAGGAACTTAGTTTCTCGGTTCCGAACCGTGCCTACATAGAAGTTTGGAACATTTTCACTTATGCTGATCATATATTAATAGAAATACTCTTTTCCCGTCCAATCGTTATCTTGCAAATATTTGAATTATTATTCCATGGGCTTATGTGTCATGTTTATTAATGGATTATGCTATTGAATGTGTTAACATCATATATCATCACTATGTGCTTGCTTTGCTTGGTTGTTTAGGACTAGTGGAAGGTATATTTCTTTGGGTCAAGTGCTCAACAATGGACTTCATCGAGTGTCTGGACGAGGTAGGCCTTTTCTCTTGTCTTTCTAGCATATTTGTTTATATAGAATACTTGAGAATAGAGTTGATTTCTGCAATCATTTCCATTTGTTGTGGTTTACCCCTAGCCATAGAGAGATTTTCCTCGTAACACTATGAATTGCCTTGTTGCATCTCTAATGTCTCTTTCATAGTTATAATAAATGGGGAATCCTCCCCTTTTTTCCATTCTAAAAGGGGTCTCAAACAGGGGTTCCCCCTCTCTCCCCTCCTTTTTCTGTTAGTGACAAAAGGTTTGAGAAAGGACTTGGATGATGCAAAATGAAGAGGAGAACTCCAAAGGTTTCTCATATCCTAGAACCTAAGAATTACACATCTACTCTTTTTGGATGACATTATGATATTCTATAATGGTTCGAGGAGAGACGCAAATAAGTTGGTTGGGCCTCTAGAACTATTCGGATAGGATACGAGAATTCATAATAATGTCCAAAATTCATCCCTATCTGCTCAAAATTTGGATAGCGAGGAAACATATTACTATTCCAACCTATTCCATTTTGTTTCTCAAGAGATGGAATTGGGTATCAAGTATCTATGATTTCATCTTAAGCCAAATTTTATCTGAAGGAGGATTGGGCATTGAAACTAGAAAAACTTGAGAAAAGGATAAAAAGATGGAGCTTTAGGTGGCTCTCAAGAGATGGTCAATTAGTCCTAATAAAATCTATGTTAGAAGCAATACCAGTTTATTGGATGTCTCTAGCATGGATCCCCAAAGACATTTTGGCGAAATCCCAGAGGATCTGTTTTCGCTTCTTGTGGGCTAGTACTCATGACCAACAAGACATCCAATGGGTTAAATGGAAAAATATAGCCCTCCCAAAGGCTCTAGGGGGGATTAGGACTAAAGAAAATTTTATTTTTCTCAAAATCACTGGCAGCAAAGGTAGGGTGGTGATTTCTCTCAACCAAAAGCATTTAGAAAAATGTAGTGATCTAGAAATAAATTTCCCCAGATTCTTTGGAGTATTGGGTTTGAAAAAAGAAGAAGAAAACAAATGGAGGATCTTTAATCTAGTGTGCTGTAATAAACTCATTTTTAGTTGTAGGGGAAGGCCTGGCCTAGAAAGTGGGTAAAGGGAATAAGGAAATATCCTTCGATCTTAATACCCTCACATACCATCAAGGCATGCGTCTAGTCTAACCATGTCAAATTTCGATGCATGCAGGAACAATTTGAATAAATTCAACATTGATTCCATTCACTGCTCACTGTGCGACATTGGTGGATGACATTGGTGATGAGAGTGTTGGAAGACGTTCGATGAAATTTTAAGAGAGTTTCAACAAAAATTCTGTAGACGTGAATGATGAATGATGACAACGAGACTACATGATGAACATTGATGCAAACATGGCCGATCTCAAAGATTATGAGGGGACATCATGAATCCTTGTGACGCAGACCTATCGGCCCTCGGGCTGAGGTTCGCTCTCAGGATCGTTTAGATTCTCCCTAGAGCCAAAGCGGCTCCTTCAATTCCCTATTGGAATCTGAAATTTATCAATCCACAGGTCCTTTTCACAACTCGCAATCTTGCGAGTTCACGAGTTGTGACTCCCGACTCTTCCTCTCCAATCTCACGATACCCAAGATCACGAAATGGGTACAACTCTTCCTTTGTCATCACCCTCCGCACGTGACCACTGGCTAGACTTAATTACTAGCACCTCTCGCTACTCGCCGCTTTGCGAGTTTCAATGTCGAGCCCTCGTGCTCTTACTTCATGAATTCCCGATATGCGAGAGTCAATGGAGTGTTGACCCCTTTCACTAGGTGACGTGTGTTCACCTGTTGATTTTCTCGGGCCCACCTTGTGGTTCTGCCATGTATTTCCTCCATACCTCGGCTCTCAACACTTTGCGACTTCTGATGTCAAAAGTGACTCCTTTCAACCTCCGAACCCTCGAATGAGAGAAATGCGATGGGGTTCCTAATCCAACGGTCCTCTCATTCTCTGGATCCAACGATTATCCTCTCTCCTCGCGATTTCTCCACTCGCGACTTGGAGCGCCCAAGTTTTTGGCTCTCACCTGGCAAACCTCTGAGTTCGCGAGATCCTTCGATCTCTACCATCTGTCCTCCTCAGATGGATGACTGCGATTCTCTCGTGACTTCTCTACTCGTGACTTTGGGACTTTCGGGACAAAAGTCTTGACCTCTTATCCTCCGATATGTCGAAATTCCGACATGTCGTCAACGTGGGTCCCACGATGGAACTTCCCACATTTATAGAGTTTCGGACTTCGTGGCTTCGCGAATCCTGATGCTAACTTCCGACTCTTCAACCCACGAAACCCTGAATTGGTCAATGAAGGTCTGACCTCCATGTCGACGAGTATGCCACCTGTCCACTCTCAGATGGACAGTCCTGATTCTCTTCACAAATTCGCCACTCATGAAGTTGAAGGACTTCCCTCTTTGACCTTCGATGTCTAAATCCCCGATAAGGGTGATCTCGCGACACATGTCCTCCTTCTAACGGGTGGCTTAGATTCGTTCGCGGTGTCGCGACTTCGCCTTTCGCAACCTCGCAAATCTTGATGCAAAGATTTTAAACTGTAACTCCCTTGCTCCTCTACACAATCCGACGGCTCTCGAAAATTCATGAATTCTCCATGGAGAATTCCGATCGTCAAATTATTCCTTGACGATTTCTGCGAAATGAACACAGTATCGCCTTCCAGAACTTGTCCTCTTGCAAAACAACTTCGCTACGCCTCCTTTCAATACTTTAAGGCACCAATTATTCTTAAGTTTTGTTACAGGTATGAAATAACTGAGGGGGGGGGGTGAATCAGTTATTGTAAATTATTAACAATCTCTCTCAATTTTAACTTCGAATCATTAATCTTAGTGGCAGTAAGTCTTTACTGTGAAAACCAGTGTTGTAAACATAAAGCATATATCATAACG
>ML795075.1:242713-263296 GCA_009831015.1 Picea engelmannii | reverse complement strand
AGCATTCGTGTTGCAACAGTCGTGTTTCAGCATTCGTGTTCCAACAGTCGTGTTTCAGCATCTACGTTTCAGCATGTTTCACTTTTGTGTTGCAGCATCTGTGTTCGCTTCCAACAGTCGTGTTTCAACATTCGTGTTGCAGCAGTCGTGTTTTCAGCATCTGTTCTTCATAAACAATCGATTGCCATCAATGACAACCTTGATCATCTGCGTCATCTCTGTTGTAGCCATATTTCCAACAAGTTTCTCTTAGTTGACTTCAAAGATCCTATCCCTCTAGAACTTGGTTGAAAAATCCTCAAGTCCTTTGGGGAAAATTTCTGCACGCACTCCTTGTGGCAATTCTTCAAATACTTCCAAGTATTTGAACCTCTTTGACTCTGCACACTCCCTGCGACATCAGTCTTTCAACAATTTCGCTCAGGTTACAAACTCTGAGAATCTACTCGGCCAGCGCACCCCTTGCATGGCTCCTGTGCCTAACTTGCACTTCTGCGAGAATGAGAACAATGTTATCCCTCCTGAGCTTTCAGAGATTGATACTCTGAACCCGTCAACGCACTCCTTGCGGATGATTTCATTGCACTCGCAGGAAAACTCTTGCTCAGGCAGAGAAACAATTGAAACTCATTCCTTACTCTCCCTCTCTTCAGATTTCAGACATTAAATATGAAATCATACATTCACGCATCAAAGAAAATGCATAACAGAGAGTAACAAGCATATATAAATCAACATGTACAAACACAAAAAGCAATTGAACACCATGAGTCTGAACTAAAGATCTTTGTATTAATCCAAAACTTTTGTACATGGGTTTTTACTTTACACAACTCTCTGCTTTTGCTCTCATGTGCCCTCTTGATTGATTATGCTGCTAATGTTACAATGATACAAGTGAGGGTGTCTATATCCATTTTCCCTCCACTCCTAAAACTATCTAATCTAAGAATTCAAAGCTACCTACTTACATTTACTAACATAAATGCCTCTTAGTCCTTCAGACGAGAGCGGGATTCTCAAGGTATGATTACAATCTACAAGTATGCCTTTTCTTAATGGTTTCATTTACATTTGGCATATCAAACTTCAAAAATTTCAAACAATTCATCATGTGCCAAAATGCATTGGCGCTTGCCCCACACTCGCTTGTTGTTGGCGATGCTCCTGCATCATACTCCCTCGCTTGAAAATTTTCATGGGCTCCTGTCCATGAGCTCTCACACGGTCTGTCCATGCTTCTGAATCTCTGTTTCATTCTCCTAGCTGGCATCTTCAACTAGATGTCCCTTCCACTTGACCAAATATTCAAAGTATTCCTTTCTTCTGGTCCTCTTACTAACTCTTTTGTCCAGTATGCTTTCCTTCTGTGGCTTCTCTGCAACTGGCATCTATTTTTTCCACTAAACCTCTGGTTGTTTACTGTCTGTTCCTGCCTCTTCAACTTTATAAGGGGACAAATCTAAGATGTTGAATATCGGAGAAATTTCGATCCCATCGGGTAATTCAATCACATAAGCATTTGCCCCAAATTTCTTCAAGACCCTACATGGTCCGATCTTCTTCATCTTCAGTTTATTATATGTCCCCTTTGGGAACCTTTCCTTTTTCAGATGTGCCAGAATTAAATCACCAACCTAAAATTGAAGTTGTCTCCTGTGTTGATCTGCTCTACGCTTATACTCTTGGCTTGATTTTTTCAATCGCTCCTTCACCTGGCTGTGAAGTTCCCTCATTGCTTCGAAAAAATATTCTGCACTAACACTTACTATCTTGTCTCATTTTGAATCCCTCAGTTCAAATACTCCTCTTGGCATCTCCCTATCCTCTGGCGGATCACGTGTTTGTCTGTCTCTTCTCCTCAACGGCATGGCTGAAATTTTTTTCTCGCTTCCCTTGTCTGAAGTATACAAACAGAATCAAGATATGATACCACACTAACGCAGACCTATCGGCCCTCGGGCCAAGGTCCGTTCTCAGGATCGTTCGGATTCTCCCTTGAGCCGAAGAGGCTCCTTCGATTCCCTGTTGGAATCTGAAATTTATCGATCCACAGGTCCTTTTCACAACTCGCAATCTCGCGAGTTCACGAGTCGTGACTCCCGACTCTTCCTCTCCAATATCGCGATACCCGAGATCGCAAAATGCGTACAACTCTTCCTTTTTTAGAACCCTCCGCGCGTGACCATTGGCTAAACTTAATTACTAGCACCTCTCGCTACTCACCGCTTCGCGAGTTTCAACGTCGATCCCTTGTGCTCTTACTTAACGAATTCCTTATATGCGATAGTCAATGGAGTGTTGACCCCTTCCACTAGGTGACGTGTGTTCACCTGTCGATTTTCCTGGGTCCACCTTATGGTTCTACCACGCATTTCCTTAGTACCTCGGCTCTCGGCACTTCACAACTTCTGATGTCGAAAGTGACTCCTTTCAACCTCCAAACCCACGAATGCGTGAAATGCGATGGGGTTCCTAATCCAACGGTCCTCCCGTTCTCTGGATCCAACGGTTATCCTCACTCCTCGTGATTTCTCCACTCGCGACTTGGAGCACCTAAGTTTTTGGCTCTCACCTGGAGAACCTCCGAGTTCGCGAGATCCTTCAATCTCTGCCATCTGTCCTCCTTAGATGGACGGCTGCGATTCTCTTGCAATTTCACTACTCGTGACTTCGGAAATTTCGGGACAAAAGTCTCGACCTCTTATCCTCCGATATGCTGAAATTCTGACACGTCATCAACGCGGGTCCCACGATGGAACTTCCCACCTTTTTGGAGTTTCGGACTTCACGAATCCTGATGCTAGCTTCCGACTCTTCAACCCACGAAACCCCAAATTGGTCAATGAAGTTCTGACATCCGTGTTGGCGAGTATGCCACCTGTCCACTCTCAGATGGATGGTCTTGATTCTCTTTGCAGCTTTGCCACTCACGAAGTTGAAGGAATTCCCTCTTTGACCTCTAATGTCTGAATCCCTGATAAGGGTAATCTCATGACACATGTCCTCCTTCTAACGGGTGGCTCAGATTCTTTCGCGGTGTCGCGACTTCACCTTTTTCAACCTCGCGAATCTTGATGTAAAGATTTTAAACCGTAAGTCCCTTGCTACTCTACACAATTCGACGGCTCTTGGAACTTTGCAAATTCTCCACGGAGAATTCCAACCGTCAAATTCTTCCTTGACGATTTCTACGAAATGAACACGGTATCTCCTTCTGGAACTTGTCCTCCTGCAAAACAACTTTGCTACACCTCCTTTCAATACTTTAAGGAACCAATTCTTCTTGAGTTTCTCTTCGTTGACTTTGAAGATCCTATCCCTTTGGAACTTGGTTTAAAAATCCTCAAGTCCTTTGGGGAAAATTTCTGTGCGCACTCCTTGCAGTAATTCTTCAAATACTTCCAAGTATTTGAACCTCTTTGACTCTGTGCACTCCCTGCGACATCGGTCTTTCAACAATTTCGCTCAGGTTACAAAATCTGAGAATCTACTCGGCCAACGCACCCCTTGCATGACTCCTGTTCTTAACTTCCACTTCTGTGAGAATGAGAACAATGTTATCCCTCCTGAGCTTTCAGAGATTGATACTCTGAACCCGTCAACTAACTCCTTGCGGATGATTTCACTACACTCCTTGCAAGAAAAATCTTGCTCAAGCAAAGAAACAATTGAAACTCATTCCTTACTCTCCCTCTCTTCAGATTTCAGACATTAAATATGAAATCATACATTCACGCATAAAAGAAAATGCATAACAGAGAGTAACAAGAATATATCAATTAGCATGTACAAACACAAAAAGAAATTGAACACCATGAATCTGAACTAAAGATCTTTGTATTAATCCAGAACTTTTGTACATGGGTTTTTACTTTACACAACTCTCTGCTTCTGCTCTCCTGTGCCCTCTTGATTGATTATGCTGCTAATGTTACAATGATACAAGTGAGGGTGTCTATATCCATTTTCCCTCCACTCCTAAAACTATCTAATCTAAGAATTCAAAGATACCTACTTACATTTACTAGCATAAATGCCTCTTAGTCCTTCAGACGAGAGTGGGATGCTCAAGGTATGATTACAATCTACAAGTACGCCTTTTCTTAAATTTTTCATTTACGTTTGGCATATCAAACTTTAAAACTTTCAAACAATTCATCATGTGCCAAAATGCGTTGGCGCTTGCCCCACGCTCACTTGTTGTTGGCGATGCTCCTACATCACCTTGAGTCTTGAAATCCCCACATACTGTCAAGGCATGTATCTATTCTAACCATGTCAAATGTTAATGCATACATGAACAGTTTGAAGAAATTTCAACGTTGGCCCCTTTCATTACTCACAATGCGACATTAATGGATGACATTGGCGATGGACGTGTTGGAATACGTTCCATGAAATTTCAAGAGAGTTTTGACAAAGCCCTAAATCCCCTAACCCATAATCCATTGACCCTTAAAGCCTTAATCCCTAATCCCTAAACCCTTAATCCCTAATCCCTAAACCCTTAATCCCTCAACCTTAGTTAATCACTAATCCCTTAACACAAAATCCCTAAATCCCCTAACCCCTAATCCATCGACCCTTAAACACTTAAACCCTAATCCCTAATCCATTAATCCATAAACCCCTATTCCCTAAGAACTTAAATATTCATCCCCTAGCGCATAATCTCTAAGACATTAACCATTAAACTACCTAACCTGTAAGTGCCAAACCCCTTAGCTCTTGACCCTTAATCCCTTAAACCCTAACCCCTAATCCCTTAAACCTTAATCCCTATACCCCAAATCCATAAATCCCATAATCCTCAAAGCCCCTATCCACTTAACCCCAAACACCTCAACCAATTAACTATTTAGGCACATCTGACACTAAATCCAGTGCTAGAGCCAGTGCTAAATCTGAGCTAAAGTCGACGCTAAATCCGGTGCTAAATCTAGTGCTATTTTCGATGCTAAATATGGTGTTATTTTCGGTGCTATTTTCTGACTCTATTAGCACCTAATTTAGCACCTACATGTTTTGGTCAGTGCAAAAAATGCCAGAAATAGCGCTAACGTTTTTAAAAAATTGGAGAAAAATACACTAGAATAGTCTTTGGAAGCAAAAAAGGGAGAAACAAAGGAAGAAAATCACAGTGATTTGTTGTAGTGTATGATTTGGAAAAGTAGAAGCCCACAACCTGAAATGTTGTGGTCTTCTAGTTATCATTACATTTGATTACACATAATCTTTAGAGAGATACTTTGTTGTGCTAGAAAGAGAGGAAAATCATGCAGATTTGGATCTCATAGACTTGTTGTGCTGAATTCCATGTCTTGTAACGCACCCAACACCCATTTTGAGTCCCTTCACAACAAAAAATGACTTATCTTTCTAATAAAAATTAAAAATTCTGAATACATATAATAGAAAAACAAGGGGTATCATACCCATAAAAACTACAGCAAACAACATGTGGATCTATCCATGCATCTACACCATTTACAAATTCATGAATGCATGCAACCCAAAAAAACATAACTCAACATTCATATACTATTTACACAATGGAAAAACATAAGAATAGAACAAAAAATATATATTTGTTAATAATTAACCAGTTGCTTGCATACAAAGGATGAACCTCACAATCATATGTTCCATTGTTCATTTTCTCTCAACAACAGGCCACCCCCGAGATGAGGCTATGATTCCATAAGGATATCCGTCCCACTGGTTGTCCACTCTCCACACACATCAGCCCCAAAACCTAGATTCCATTCTCATAATGGTTCCAATCCTATAACTCTCTCTTTTTCCCCACAACCTGCACTACCCAAGGAATATACCCCCTTAATTGATCACAATCCCTCACACTTTATAATTCATTTATTAGGGTCCATAATGCACTCGGTTGGTCAGGAATTTCTCAGCTAGGAACTCTAGGAACTCACAGTAGCTTTAGGATCTCTCATAGTAGCATTCACAAGGCTCTTGAGTCATTTCCTCAATAGGAAAACACACTACATGATTGCAACCATTTTTACATTCACGCAAGCCTCTTTATCAACATAAAAACACAATCAAACAATGGATACCTTCAATATATTATGGTCGGTCCTCTTCCTATCCCTTTTCTCTCCTTTTTCTACCAAAAAATTGGATGTAAAAATTGTTCTCTATCCAAAAATGTGACTGTCCAAACCTCTCTCTTGGCCATACAAATTTCCTCTCTTTGTTTTCTTTCTTGAATTATTGACTTACACTTTTCCCAAAGAAGATTTCACTCATGCACATGCTCTCCAATAACTATGGGATGCGACTTCTCACACCCACCCTCTTACAAGAGTTAAATGATTGGATTTCAACACACTCCACATCAAATTATAAGGTTATATACAATAATAATAATTCAGGAAATTGGGTTGGATTAATACCCATGAACAAATCCCCCTTGGAATCCCCTCTCTCATGGAATCATATCCCCCCCCATCATTCTTCATTCCTTTCATATCGCAACCAATGATTACTATTTTATCAATTATTTAAAGGTACATAATATACAATTCGACCCCCAATCATATTAATCAATATGGGATCTTATCCCCAATCGTATCGGCTCACCAACCTAATTCACATGTATACAATTATATTACAATTTATGGGGATTAAAACCAAGGATGTTACATTTCCCTCCCCTTTATTTTTTTCCACTTTCCTCACTACATGACACCGTATGATGTACACACAATTACAAATCTAGGCTCCCTGACCTTAATCAACATATAGGCTCTCCAACCTAAAATCACATAGGCATTCCAACCTAAATATAAATAAATAGGCACTCCAGCCTCAAAAACCATAAATACATAGGCACTTTGGCCCCAAAACATAGATACATAGGCACTCTCGCCCCAAAAAATAAATTAATAACCCACTGGAATTCTCCTACAACTATCTCGATTTCCACCAGCTCTCTTCAACCAACCTTTTGAAGCCAAGGAATGTACCTCCTTCATTGCTCTCAGTCCAACGAGATGCACCATTCTTTTATCAAGGTTTATCCAAGGAATTTCCACCCTTCATTGCCCTCATTCCATCGGGCTGCACCATTCATTTATCAAGATATTTTGGCATAGGTAACTAGGAATCTCACTATTGGGAACTCAAGGGAACTAGCTGCTAGGAAACATACCTGTAAAAATAACCAACAACAATTTTCTATTGCAGTGGAAATCATACAAGAGTTCACTCTTCAGGCATGACAACCTAGTTCTTATACAATCCTGACAACTTGATTCTTATACAAGCATGACAACTTGCTTCTTCAACAATGCAACTGCCACATAGGAGTGCACTCTTCATGCTTGAAAAACTGGTTCTTCTGCAAGCTTGACAACTTGCTTCTTCTAGTTGTAATTACCCTCTAGGATTAGGAATCCCTTTCACTGTTATATAGTTCCTCAGGTGATCCATAATTTTCCAAGATTTTCTTGTGTAGACGAATGACACTTGCTGCTAGAATTCCACTAGAAATGATTAACCTATTAACCTATAAATATGTTTTTTATAGGAAAACACAATTTTCAAACATGAGTTTTCTCCTCATTATATTTGGCTCTTGTGACTGTAGATATCATTATTCCTTATGGCTATTGTCCTGGCCATATCCAAGACCACTCTACCTACAATTTTTCTTAATTCTCACTCAGCCACACAGATTGTTAGTATACCATAACAATTTGCAATTATAAATTTTCTCAAATATGTTTTACATAGGGAAATAAAATTCCCATGCACGAGGTTTCCTCTCATTATGTTTGGCTCGGACAACAAGAAGAATTAGTATTATTTATTGTCTTACATTCTTTCCATGTTCAAGACCATTTTCCCTACAATTTTCTCAACCTTAGTGCAACCAAACAAATTATTAGCAGTCTTAAATTATAAATTTCAAAATTGTTTTATATAGGAGAAATATAATTTCTTAGCATAATATTTCCTGCTAATTATATTTGACTCGCACAACAACATGTATCGGTCTCATTCATGGGCTTACATCCATGCCATATCCATGACCATTCTTCTTGCATTTTCTTAACTCTAATGCAACCAAATAGATTGTTAGCATTCATGCACATTTACAACAGTTCATGAAATGATCTCAGATTTGTATTTTACCAACATTTCAATATTTTCCAGCCATTATTCACATTAAAAATGACATTCAACCAATAATCATATTAATTAGAATGAAAATATCATTCATTGTACATGCATTATCAACACACCAAGATTTTCATAATGCAATCAAACATTACCCATAATTAAAACTAATGTGCCAATACTCATGGCCATATCCACACAATGCATCCTTGCATTGACTCTGGAATACCATATGTTCATGTCATGCATTCCATCATGTGAGTTGGAAGGTATGGCCCATGCCTCAATACATCATCCAAACTCTTCCCCACAACCCATCCAATCCTTTGGATACCTTCCTCTTCAACCCATACACAACACTAGGAACATCAACCCTCAGTGCTATTTAGTGTAGGAAAAAAGGTTGCATTCCAAACCTTAGTTACAAAGGATAAAACCAGTATGCACTTGGATGGAACTATAGTCTTTCCATATCCAATCTGATCATGGCCTCCCACATAACCATCTCTAATTGAATTCATTGCTACAACAGGAGTAAAGTCTTCTGAATTAACTTGGTTATGATCACATAACCAATCATAACACAACATGCAATTAAATTTCCCATAAATGCATTCAAGAAACAATTAATATTTGCATACTCAAGGCCTCTTTCCTTTATATCAAATCAAATATTGAGATTTGACTAATGGAATTCTTACCTCAATTCCGTTCATCATTTATTCATCATAAACAACCCCAAATGCATACCTCCATGCTTGTTATTAATACATTTAATTGAAGCTACCAACTCAACTGATATCTTGTAGAAACTTGTAGGCTCCCTTTTATTGACCTCTTTATCAACATTTTTCCATCCTCATTTGTATTCATGTGATTATTGTCATATGCAACAACATCATCAACATCTTCAACCATGTTATAGCCAATTTCTTGGATATACAATCCATCATTAGACTTATTCAAATATCACAACATCATTGATTTATATATATGTGTGTGTGTCTGTGTGTCCATTGGATGTAGCTTGGGTGGTTGGGAGGAATGATTGTTACCCTCCCCATCCAGGTTCAAATCCTTGGAGTGACATGTTGTGCCCTTAATGGGTCTATATGATGCTCTTGTTGTTGAGCCCCCAATATTATGAAAATGATTGACCCATGTTCTCTCGTGGATTTCGAGAAGGTTTTTCGTGGGCGTAGCAAGAAACGATATATGATGTCGTGAACCACACACACACACACACACACACACACATATATATCAACATATCATTGTTAGTCTACAAGCATGCCACAAGCACATTCAATCATATCCATATGCACAAATACATATCAATATGCATTAATCATTAAGTCTTATCATGCCCACTTCATGCACATGCAATCTATGTTTATCATATGCATCATGCATCACTTCTTTCATGCACTTCAATGCATATTTATTTCAACTTATTTATTCATTCATTTTCGTTGTTGTAGATATATGTCCTTGAATCCCTGTAGAACCTTGCTTCCATGTGCACTTTTATTCTGCTCAACTATGCAACAATGGACCCTATTCTACACTTGCTAGCCAAACCCCCACTTGGCCATTCAACATTTCTAGCCACTAGATCCACTAGTGTTGCCATCTCATAACTACTTTCTTTAGGCAGAGAAAAAATGTCCCAACATATTTTGGCTAAAAAACAATTCCCAATATTCATAGTGCTATAACATGCACTATTCTAGCTAAACATTAGCACTACAATCTAATTAGAAACTCCCCATTTCCTCAACCAAACTGATATTGAAATACCATTATCATTGGCTGGCATTTCAACATTATGAAATGCTTTATGTTATGACCTCTTTCTAATACTCCTTTCCATCCATGTTTTTTCCCAATTTTAGATATCTCTCTTCACTTCATTGAGTGATTCATTGTGAAGCACTTCTTGGCCATTCAAGACCACTATTCTCCTAATGGAATGCTACACTCTTCCATTTGCACAAGTATCTTGATTTTGTTGTACACTCTGATAATAGAGGAAACCTTCTTGCTTTGGATACTTTTAGACAAGAGATTCTAAATCCTATCTAACAATTTATTTTTTCCTACCTTCCCATGTTTTCACATAGAGAAGACTCATACACCCATGAGTCACATCTCATCTCAGGATATCCTTTTTCCTTCTCTTGTAGGAAGCTTTTAGCATTCACTATATTTCTACCTTCAATACTACAAGGTTCTTCTTAACTTCTCATGCTTGTTATGATATTTCTCACCTATTGGCTTCATGCCTTATGTGATAGGTTCTATTGATTTTACTTTGAAACCCATTCAAACTATATAGCAGCTGAATACTAATATTCCCCTGCTCTTCCTTGGACCTTTGTCAACCTTACATCACCTGCCCTGCATCCATGCACTTTCCTTTGCATTTCTTTGATGTTTAATCCAATTATACAAGATTGACCTGCTTCCCATCCAATGGACCATGGAATTAATCTAGAATAAACCCACAACATTCTCAATTGGGGAATCCTACCCTCTTGCTAGAATTTCATCACCCAACATTCTCTACTAAAGTGCTCCTATGCTTATTAATCAATGCCTTGTTACAACGATAGGAGTTAATAATTAAGTCATATTTTGGGGGGTGGAGGAACAAGTCAAGATTAGCTACATTCACTCTAGATTTTGCAACTGGACGGTGTAGATGAATTTTATGGTCGTTGTTGAAATTGAAGGATTAAAAAAACTAATAAAATTCTAAAAACACACAAACATTTAAGTGGCACATGGAGAATGAACGGGAAGTTTTCTATTATAGTACGTGGCACTGAGCAATTTTATATTACAAATATTTCTCTCTAATGAAGACACATGTTTTATGTTACAGTAAGTGGCTCTTAATAATTTTCGGTTACAACTCTTCCTCTCTCGAGGAGATACATGTCTCCCTGCAGAGGTCGTTTTCTGTTGCATTTCTTCCAAGTTGATAATTTCGGGTCCATGGATGGTGATTTCCAAAGAATTGATTGACTGCCAACACCAAGATAGATACCATGTTCACCTTTTTTAATAGGTTTATTGAATTACTTTCATGACTTTTTCTGTTATAATGACTCGTATAACTTTTTCCGAGTCCTCGTACGAATCAATGAAGCAGTAACATTTAATGTACAAATTTATTTGCCTTGTTTTTTATATGTCAATATTAAAATAAATTAATATGAATCTAATTAATAAAATATATAAAATAAAAGATTTTATTAAAAGAATATTATTTTGAAAATTTTAAATATATATTTTTTACAATTTTCCCTACCAACTTTGTTATTAATGAAATGTAATGTATCATGTCCAACCATTTGGAGCATTTGGTTAATGGGACTTTTCTTTTTTCTTAAATGCTAAAAGAAATATAATAATATTATTTTGAAATTTGAAATTTAAATATAAGAATTATTATATTAATATGTAAGATTCCTAAAACTTTGAAGAAAAGTGAGAGAAATTAAAGAAAGTGTGAAGAGAAGTGAGAAAGAAATCCTTAAATAAAGTTTGAAGAAAAGTGAGAAAGAAATCCTTAAAGCGGACCTTGCATTAACATTTATTATTTTTAAGTATTGGGTTGTCAATTTTATTTGGTTTAGTTAGTTTTTATTAATATCATTTAAAAATTTTGATTACTTATTTGTAATTTAAAATTTTGATGCAAAATTAAATATCTTATAAATATTCTAACATTTATGTAGTTGCAAATTAAAAATAAAGTTTTACATGGAAGATACTTTGGAAAGGAGGGTATGAACATGCACTTTCTGACAAGGAGATGAAGAAAATTAGGTTATTGTTCAATTTTTATTCCTACAGAAAGAAAGTTTAGAAAGAAATTGATAGAATTATTAAATGTCTCAAAAAATGGATGCAAAAGACGGACTCAAACCTCTTCTTTTAATTATTTCTTGGAGCATATTTTTTTTATGTGTCTGTCAAGCAAAATTTATCTTCTGAAGCTTAATTATAATTGTAAGGTCAATATTTGATCTTCTCAATCTTAATTCTAATTGGAAGGAAAATATTTTAAATTGACTGAGCCATGCTCCAATTGAAAAATATGAAACTTTGCGGTATTTTGACAAAGTTAGATAAAATGAATGTTTCAATGCGACAACCATGTTGGAATGTTGTAATCCAACATAACACAAATGAGGAGTAAATAAATTCAATATATAACCCTTCACAATTTGATATAACCATTCATGCATGGATAATCAAAAACCTTATATTCCAATATGAGGAACATGATTCAGAAACATGACACTCAAACATAACCCTAAATGAATGCCACAAGGTGACATAACCCTAAAAGAACGTTAACCATAGTCAACAACTTATCAATTGTTGAATATGGATGACCTTGCACCCACATTCCAATACGAGGGACACAATTCATAAACATCACATTCAAACATAACCCTAAAGTAATCTCGCAAGGTGGCATAACCCTAAATGAATGTCACAATATGACGTAACATTTTCAAGGCTAACTTACGTCAAATAACTAGATTCCTTAATGGTTGTGTCACATTGTAACATACATCTTCGATGTATTATGTTGAATTCTATCATTTCTAAATGGTTACATCACATTGTGATGCTCATTTAGTGTTATGTCACCTTCCGACATTTCCTTAGTGAGATAACCCTAAACGAACGTCCCAAAGTGACATAAAATTTTCAAGGCTAACTTATGTCAAATAGTTACATTTCTCAATGGTTTGGTCACATTGTGATGTACATCTTCGATGTTTTATGTTGAATTTCATTGTTCCTAAATGGTTACGTCACGTTATGATGTTCATTTAGGGTTATTTCACCTTGTGACATTTCCTTGGGGTTATGTTTCATTGTGATGTTTATGAATTGCGTCCCTCCTATTGGAATATTGCTGCCATATTAAATTTCATCCATAGTCAATCATTCTCAATTGTAGTGAAGATGCTCATAAAATTAATCATGTTCAACCATAGTTAACATATGAAAATATCAATGTGATCTAACCACTTAGGAATGATTTAATTTGACACCAGACAATGAATATGTACATCAAAATGAGACACAACCATTGAAGAATGTAGCAATTCAGCATTATTCAACTAAGGTAAATATCACAATGTGACATTATCATATTAAATCATCACATTGTGATGTACATATTCATTGTATTATGTCAAATTGCATCGTTCCTAAATGGTTACATCACATTGTGATGTTGATTTATGGTTATGTCCATAGTCAAATTAGTGTGATGCTTATGAATGGTAGACTATCAATAACCTTTAATTTGACACACATATTCCAATATGAGGAACACGACTAAAAAACATAACACTCAAACATAACCTTAAAGGAATGTCACAAGTTGACATAACCCTAAATGATTGTCAACATATGAATGGTTGACTATGGATGACCTTGCACCCATATTCCAATATAAGGGACACAATTCATAAGCATCACACTCAAACATAACCCTAAAGGAATTTCCAAAGGTGATATAACCCTAAATGTAGTCAACTATGGTTTACTATGGGTGACCTTTAATTTGGCACCGATATTCCAATATGAGGGAAACAATTCATAAACATCACACTCAAGCATAACCCTAAAGTAATGTCCCAAGGTGACATAACCCTAAATGAACGTTGCAATGTGACACGACATTTTAAAGGATAAATTATGTCAACTAGATACATGCCTGAATGGTTGTGTCACATTGAGATGTACATCTACAATGTCTTATGTTGAATTGCATTATTCCTAAATGTTTACATTACATTGTGGTGTTCCTTTAGGGTTATTTCACCTTGCGACATTTCCTTAGTGACATAACCCTAAATGAATGTTGCAATGTGATGTAACATTTTCAAGGATAACTTATGTCAAATAGCTACATTTCTCAATGGTTGTGTCACATTGTGATGTACATATTCAATGTTTTATGTTGAATTTCATGTTTCGTAAATGGTTATGTCACATTGTGATGTTCATTTAAGGTTTTTTCACCTTGTGACATTTCCTTAGGGCTATGTTTCAATGCGATGTTTATTAATTGGATCCCTCCTATTAGAATATTGGTGTAATATTAAAGGTAATCCATAGTCAATTGTGGTCAAACGTAACGAACATGCTCATAAAATCAATCATATTCAACCATAGTTAACATATGAAAATCACAATGTGATTTAACCATTTAGGAATGATGCAATTTGACATAAGACAATCAATATGTACATCAAAATGTGACACAACCATTGAGGAAAGTAGCAATTCAACATTATTCAACTAAGGTAAAAGTCACAATGTGACATTATCATAGTAAATCATTGCATTGTGACATACATATTCATTTTATTATGTCGAATTTCATCCATCCTAAACGCTTACATCACATTGTGATGTTCATTCAAGTTTATGTCACCTTGCGAAATTCCTTTAGGGTTATGTTTTAGTGTGATGTTTATAAATTGCATCCCCTGCTATCGAAATATGAGTTCCATATTAAAGGTCATCCATATTAAATCATTTTCAACCATAGTGAACATGCTCATAAACTCGATCATGTTCAACCATAGTTAACATGCTCACTCTCATGCTCATAAGGGTTTTGTTAGTTTATGACATTCATTAATGTTTATGTGACATTGTGACATTCATTTTCAAGGCCAACTTATGTCAAATTGGTATATTCCTCAATGGTTGTGTTCCATTTCAGTTTACATCTGCATTGTATCATGTTGAATTACATCATTCCTAAATGGTAACGTCACATTGCGAAATTCAAATCCTTAATGAATGTTACAATGTGACATCACATTTTATGAATGTCACATTGAAACAAAAATGGGCATCACAATGTGACATGACATTTGATTAATGTTGGAATGTGACATATTCATTAAGAGAACTAGATAAATGTTGAAATTCAAGATAACCATTAAGAAATGTCAGAACCCAACATAACCCTTGATAAATTTCTCAACACGACAAAATCCTTTATTAATATCAAAATGTCACATCACATTTTATTAACGTCAGGATGTGACAAAACCCTTAATATAGAAAAATTCATGAATATAATAACTAAGCATACTACAACCAACATAAAAAATGGAATATATATAATGTGACATAACCATGTTCAAATGTCATCGTCCAACATAAACCAAGAAAAATGTTGGAATCCTACAAAACCCTTGATGAATGTCACAATACAATGTCACCTTTGATAATATTTGCAATGTGACATAAAATTTCACAATATTATTAAAATAAACCTGGCCAACCACATTCAAACACCATAGTAAACCATAATAAACAATGCCCAACAAAAATCAACCAAATTCAATGCGCCATTACCCTCGATGAATGTCGAAATGTGACAAAATATTTTATGAATGTGATAATGTGACATCACATTTATTGACACCACAATGCAACATAACCATTCATGAATATAAGAAGTGGACACAAGTCAACCAAGATGAACGTCTCAATGCCACATAACCATTGAGGAAGATCACAATCAAACATAGCCATCAACCATTAAGGACTGTCACAATCAAACATAACCCTTGATAAATGTCATAACGGGACATAAATCCTTTGAGTGTCACAATATGACATCACTTTTATTTTACATGGGAATGTGAAAAAACCCTTAATGAACAATGAAATGTGACATACCATTTAATGAACACTGAAATATGACATAGACAATAACATGAAAAGATAAATGTTGCAATATGGAATAACCTTAAACGAATTCCACAATCCAAGATAACACTCGATGAATGTTGCAATGTGACAAATCCTTTATGAATGTCACAATGTGACATCGCATTTGATTGACACCATAATGTGACATAACCATTCATGAATGTCGGAAGTGGACACAAGTGAACCAAGATGAATGTCTCAATGTGAAATAACCATTCAGGAACATCACAATCAAACATATATTTCAATGCAATGTTTATGAATTGCATCCCTCCTATTGGAATATGGGTGCCATATTAAAGGTCATCCATAATAAATCATGCTCAACCATAGTGAACATTCTCATAAAATCAATCATTTTCAACCATAGTTAACATACGAAAATCACAATGTGATGTAAGCATTTAGGAATTATGTAATTTGACATAAGAGAATGAATATGCACATCAAAATGTGACACAACCATTAAAGAACGCATAAATTCAACATTATCCAACTAAGATAAATGTCACAATGTGACATTATCATAGTAAACCATCACATTGTGATGCACATCTTCATTTTATTATGTCGAATTGCATCGTTCCTAAATGGTTACGCCACATTGTGATGTTCATTAAGGGTTATGTCACAATGTGACATAAATATTTAGGAATTATGGAATTCGACATAAGACAATGAAGATGTACATCAACATGTGACACAACCATTGAGGAATGTAGCAATTCAACATTATTCAACGAAGGTAAACATTGAAATGTGACATTACAATAGTAAACCATGGTTAAACGCAATCAACACAGTCAATCATAGTCAACCATTACTAACCATAATCAACATGGTCAACCATAGCTATCTCAATGTGATGTTTATGAATGGTTGACTATGGATGACCTTTAATTTAACACCCATATTCCAATAGGGCACTGAAAAATAAAGGGGGGATGATGAAATTCGGCATAATGCAATGAAGATGTATGTTGCAATGCAACACAACCATTCGAGTATGTGTAAATTTGACATAAGTTAGCCTTGAAAATGTTACATCAGATTGCGACAAAATCCTATATGAACGTTGCAATGTGGCATGACATTTCACAATGTGACATAACTATTAATGCAACAAGATGAATGTTACAATTCAAAAAAACCATAAAGGAATACCAAAATACAACATAACTTTCAATGAATGTCACAGTGTGACATCACATTTCATTAACATACGAATGTGAAAAAACACTTAATATAGAAAAATTCATGAATATACAAACTAAACATAATTTTGGAATAATCATAAAGGAATGTCGTAATCCAACATAACCCTTGAATGTTGCAATGCCACAAAAACCTTTATGAATGTCACAATGTGACATCACATTTGATCAACACCACAATGCAATACAACTATTCATGAATGTAGGAAGTAGACACAAGTCAACTAAGATGAATGTTTGAATGCCACATAACCTTCCAGTAAGATCACAATAAAACATACCAATATTATTAATTAATCCGAAATGAATATTGCAATTTGACATAACCATTTAACAATGCCACAACCCAAGAAAACCCTTTATCAACATTGCAATACGACATAACCTTTAATAAATTTCATAATGTAAAATCATATTTCATGAATGTTACAATGCGACAAAACCTTAATTGAACATTGCAATGTGACATGACATTTGATGAATGTCACAATGTGACACAACCATTAATATGGAAAGATAATATTGTATTATTAATATTATTATTACCATTAAATAATATATTAAAGTTATAATATATTACTCATTTTTAAATTTCATATTATTATTGGGTTTTCATATAAAAATTTATAAATGTTGTAACAATATAATAATAAAAATAATAATTATATAAAAGTTAGAATATTATACTAAAATATTAATATTAATATTAATATATGTTTGTCATAATGTAGATAAAGAGGCATGAGAGAATGATGGGAGAACCACGAGCTTGGCTCTGCAACTAGGGTTTCTCACCCCTGGCCTTCGTGGCAAGCTTCTCATAACTGTTGTTAGGATATTTACACACTTAGGAGTTAGTTAAGATTTACTTGTTCTAATGTGCTGTTAGGTAAAAGTGTTTTTCTTAGTGTGTTTCTTTAGTATGCATTAGTATGCATTTGTAGTTAGGAAATCTGACGGTCATGATATGTTCTTGACATAGAGTGATCTGACGATTCATATTCTCCTTGATCTTAATGGCCATTGATATGTGTCTTAACACCCGATTGGTCCATGATTTCTATTTAAAGAGCATGGAGGGTCATTTTCCGATGATCGATTGTGAGAAAATCTCTTGTAAAATCTCTCTGTAATTTTTTTCTTTTGCATTATGCTCCAAGTGGCTGTGTTGGTTGGGGTCGCGAATGTTTCCCCATAGGGGTTTTACCACATCAAACATCAGTGTGTTGATATTTGATCTGGTTGTGTGAGTGGTTACTAAAGGCGTTTGTCCTCTTTTGGAATACTTGTGTTGTTGAACATGGTATCAAAGCTTGTTTGAATACCCTCTCCTATTGTAGATCAAGATCATGAAGCCAAGTTGCCTCATCTCCATTTTATGTCATTTCCATACATTTTTGGGCTACGAGGACTATTCGTCCAGAGCACTAGTTTTAGTCAGGAACACTTTTCGTTTCACTCGAAAAGGTTTTCGTTTGCCCAAGATACGACCATTTCAGTAAGATCCGGAGGTATAAAGCCTAAATATGCATTTTAAAATTTTTTGCAGAGTATTATTTTGGTTTTATTTCGATTTTATATTATTTATTTCTGGGTTGCTCCTCTTTGAGATTTGTTTATGCTATTTTCCCTGTGCCCTATGCTATCTTGGAAAATTAGAAAAATATAAGAAAATGTGCATCTTCTGGGTAAGCTAACCAAGATCTAACCCTTGTTGTCATCGAGAAGAGAATTTTTTTTATTGTGTGAAAATAGTTTTTTTTTTATCAACAACAACAACAACAACAACCCCAATCCTCTTGCTAAACAATACAATGTATTTTGCTAGACCATTTGGTTAAAAGTTGCCTTATTAAGTAAGAGGTCTTGAGTTCAAGTTTCTCTTTTCGTTACGTTTTTGAAAAAGTTCATGCTAAAACTGTAAAGTGTATTTCACTTCAAGTATAAAAGTGAATCACTATAAGTAGCTTTAATATTTTATTTTAAAGTTATTTATTTTGCATGCAACTTTTCTTTTATAAAGTAACTTCATTTTAGAGTTATTTATTTTGTATGCAACTTTTCTTTTATAAAGTAACTTCATTGTAAAAGTGATCCCCATTTCACGTTATAAAAGTGGGTCACTTCATAAAACAACTTACACCACCATGTGGTCCTTTGGTTACTGTTTATGCCTTTTGTAAAAAGGGAATAAATCTCACATCCGAAGTCCATTTTCAGTGCCATTTTTTTTTAAAACCGCCTAACTTTTTGAGATCTTTCCATCCATATCATTAGTTTCAGTTTTTAAATCCATATTATCTACATATTTAATATGACTTCTACAAGTAATCTCTTGCTTACTAGCACCAACTACTTCCAATGGAAATCCCATATGGAGGATTTATTAAGAAGTAAAGGCTTGTACCAGTTTACCTTGGGAAAGGAAACAACACTCATTGATGTTGATAAGAAAGTTAAATGGGATAATAGGAATGACGAAGCATGTGGATTAATCAGAATGTCCATCTCTCTTGATTTAAGGTTCCACCTTCAATCAATTGATCAACCCAAAAAAGATTGGGAAAATATTGAATCTGTGTTTGGTAAACACAATATTATTCGAGCACAACATTTAGAAAATCTGAGACGAACAAAGTTCGATCACACAAGAATGATCCAAAATACTTGGAATATAGTAATCAAATCCATATGGAAAAATATATATGTAATAAGAATGAATAATAAGATATATAATATAGTTGTTTACAAACGAGAATGAGGGCTCATTAATATACCCACGCAGGGGTTCCCTTAACCAATAGTCATGTCCTTTGAGACATGACCTTTCATTATTAATAATTATTATTATTTATTGATTAATTATTATGTTATGAATATCTATTTATGTATATTTATGTTCATAACATTGCCTTCCCCTTAAAAATGCTTTTTCCTCAAAGCATACTTTATGGAAGACTTATCTCTTGCGCTAGCTTGTAATTATTGTCGCCTAATTCTTCATTATCGAGTTAGTAATCGTTGAGGACTTGAGACGATATGATTTTCTAAGCGCTGAGTACAACTTTCGCATAGTAAAGGAGTATGCCCATCCTAATTTGATCTTTTGCATGGGTAGTTTATAGGGTTCCTGGAAAGAACTTGATGTATTTCGACTCCCATGATAGCTTCTATTTTGAGCATCACTTGTAGTTGAAGTAATATTCTTCGACATACTGGTCATTTGTTTCTGTTGATACAAGGATTGGCTAAAGCATCGATTTTTTTGATTAGGATGTTGATAAGGCATCCTTGCAACTTGATCCTTACTTCGTATACTTATATCTTTTTGTTGATTAACTTTTGGAATTGAATTTTCTTCATGGCCTTGGATTGTTTCTTCTTCGATATTTGAAGACCTCTTTACATCAATTGGATTCACATCCTTTTGATTTGTAAGGTT
>ML795075.1:196016-242613 GCA_009831015.1 Picea engelmannii | reverse complement strand
CCTATGTATCTATGTTTTGGGGCCAAAGTGCCTATGTATTTATGGTTTTTGAGGCTGGAGTGCCTATTTATTTATATTTAGGTTGGAATGCCTATGTGATTTTAGGTTGGAGAGCCTATATGTTGATTAAGGTCAGGGAGCCTAGATTTGTAATCGTGTGTACATCATACGGTGTCATGTAGTGAGGAAAGTGGAAAAAAATAAAGGGGAGGGAAATGTAACATCCTTGGTTTTAATCCCCATAAATTGTAATATAATTGTATACATGTGAATTAGGTTGGTGAGCCGATACGATTGGGGAAAAGATCCCATATTGATTAATATGATTGGGGGTCGAATTGTATATTATGTACCTTTAAATAATTGATAAAATAGTAATCACTGGTTTCGATATGAAAGGAATGAAGAACGATGGGGGGGGATATGATTCCATGAGAGAGGGGATTCCAAGAGGAATTTGTTCATGGGTATTAATCCAACCCAATTTCCTGAATTATTATTATTGTATATAACCTTATAATTTGATGTGGACTGTGTTGACATCCAATCATTTAACTCTTGTAAGAAGGTGGGTGTGAGGAGTCGCATCCCATAGTTATTGGAGAGCATGGGCATGAGTGAAATATTCTTTGGGAAAAGTGTAATTCAATAATTCAAGAAAGAAAACAAAGAGAGGAAATTTGTATGGCCAAGACAGAGGTTTGGATAGTCACGTTTTTGTATAGAGAACAATTTTTACATCCAATTGTTTGGTAGAAAAAGGAGAGAAGAGGGATAGGAAGAGGACCGGCCATAATATATTGAAGGTAGCCATTGTTTGATTGTGTTTTTATGTTGATAAAGAGGCTTGCGTGAATGTAAAAATGCTTGCAATCATGTAGTGTGTTTTCCTGTTGAGGAAATGACTCAAGAGCCTTGTGAACGCTACTATGAGAGATCCTAAAGCTACTGTGAGTTCCTAGAGTTCCTAGCTGAGAAATTCCTGACCAACCGAGTGCATTATGGACCCTAATAAATGAATGATAAAGTGTGAGGGATTGTGATCAATTAAGGGGGTATATTCCTTGGGTAGTGTAGGTTGTGGGGAGAAAGAGAGAGTTATAGGATTGGAACCATTATGAGAATGGAATCTAGGTTTTGGGGCTGATGTGTGTGGAGAGCGGACAACCAGTGGGACGGATATTCTTATGGACTCATAGCCTCATCTCGGGGGTGGCCTGTTGTTGAGAGAAAATGAACAATGGAACCTATGGTTGTGAGGTTCATCCTTTGTATGCAACCAACTAGTTAATTATTAACAAATATATATTTTTTGTTCTATTCTTATGTTTTTCCATTGTTTAAATAGTATATGAATGTTGAGTTATGTTTTTTTGGGTTGCATGCCTTCATGAATTTGTAAATGTTGTAGATGCGTGGATAGATCCACATGTTGTTTGCGGTAGCTTTTATGGGTATGATACCCCTTGGTTTTCTATTATATGTATTCGAAATTTTTAATTTGTATTAGAAAGATAAGTCATTTTTTGTTGTGAAGGGACTCAAAATGGGTGTTGGGTGCATTACAAGACATGGAATTCAGCACAACAAGTCTATGAGATCCAAATCTGCATGATTTTCCTCTCTTTCTAGCACAAAAAAGTATCTCTCCAAAGATTATGTGTAATCAAATGTAATGATAACTAGAAGACCACGACATTTCAGGTTGTGGGCTTCTACTTTTCCAAATCATACACTACAACAAATCACTGTGATTTTCTTCCTTTGTTTCTCCCTTTTTTTCTTCCAAAGACTATTCTAGTGTATTTTTCTCCAATTTTTTAAAAACGTTAGCGCTATTTCTGGCATTTTTTGCACCGACCAAAACATGTAGGTGCTAATAGAGTCAGAAAATAGCACTGAAAATAACACCATATTTAGCATCGAAAATAGCACTAGATTTAGCACCGGATTTAGCATCGACTTTAGCTCAGATTTAGCACTGGCTCTAGCACTGGATTTAGTGTTAGATGTGCCTAAATAGTTAATTGGTTGAGGTGTTTGGGGTTAAGTGGATAGGGGCTTTGAGGATTATGGGATTTATGGATTTGGGGTATAGGGATTAAGGTTTAAGGGATTAGGGGTTAGGGTTTAAGGGATTAAGGGTCAAGAGCTAAGGGGTTTGGCACTTACAGGTTAGGTAGTTTAATGGTTAATGTCTTAGAGATTATGCGCTAGGGGATGAATATTTAAGTTCTTAGGGAATAGGGGTTTATGGATTAATGGATTAGGGATTAGGGTTTAAGTGTTTAAGGGTCGATGGATTAGGGGTTAGGGGATTTAGGGATTTTGTGTTAAGGGATTAGTGATTAACTAAGGTTGAGGGATTAAGGGTTTAGGGATTAGGGATTAAGGGTTTAGGGATTAGGGATTAAGGCTTTAAGGGTCAATGGATTATGGGTTAGGGGATTTAGGGCTTTGTCAAAACTCTCTTGAAATTTCATGGAACGTATTCCAACACGTCCATCGCCAATGTCATCCATTAATGTCGCATTGTGAGTAATGAAAGGGGCCAACGTTGAAATTTCTTCAAACTGTTCATGTATGCATTAACATTTGACATGGTTAGAATAGATACATGCCTTGACAGTATGTGGGGATTTCAAGACTCAAGGTGATGTAGGAGCATCGCCAACAACAAGTGAGCGTGGGGCAAGCGCCAACGCATTTTGGCACATGATGAATTGTTTGAAAGTTTTAAAGTTTGATATGCCAAACGTAAATGAAAAATTTAAGAAAAGGCGTACTTGTAGATTGTAATCATACCTTGAGCATCCCACTCTCGTCTGAAGGACTAAGAGGCATTTATGCTAGTAAATGTAAGTAGGTATCTTTGAATTCTTAGATTAGATAGTTTTAGGAGTGGAGGGAAAATGGATATAGACACCCTCACTTGTATCATTGTAACATTAGCAGCATAATCAATCAAGAGGGCACAGGAGAGCAGAAGCAGAGAGTTATGTAAAGTAAAAACCCATGTACAGAAGTTCTGGATTAATATAAAGATCTTTAGTTCAGACTCATGGTGTTCAATTACTTTTTGTGTTTATACATGCTAATTGATATATTCTTGTTACTCTCTGTTATGCATTTGATTTGATGCGTGAATGTATGATTTCATATTTAATGTCTGAAATCTGAAGAGAGGGAGAGTAAGGAATGAGTTTCAATTGTTTCTTTGCTTGAGATAGAGTTTTCCTGCAAGGAGTGCAGTGAAATCATCCGCAAGGAGTTCGTTGACAGGTTCAGAGTATCAATCTCTGAAAGCTTAGGAGGGATAACATTGTTCTCATTCTCATAGAAGTGGAAGTTAAGCACAGGAGCCATGCAAGGGGTGCGTTGGCCGAGTAGATTCTCAGATTTTGTAACCTGAGCGAAATTGTTGAAAGACTGATGTCGCAGGGAGTGTGCAGAGTCAAAGAGGTTCAAATACTTGGAAGTATTTGAAGAATTGTTGCAAGGAGTGCGCGCAGAAATTTTCCCCAAAGGACTTAAGGATTTTTCAACCAAGTTCCAGAGCGATAGGATCTTCGAAGTCAACGAAGAGAAACTCAAGAAGAATTGGTGCCTTAAAGTATTGAAAGGAGGTGTAGCAAAGTTGTTTTGTAGGAGGACAAGTTCCAGAAGGAGATACCGTGTTCATTTCATAGAAATCGTCAAGGAAGAATTTGACGGTTGGAATTCTCCATGGAGAATTTGCGAAGTTCTGAGAGCCGTCGGATTGTGTAGAGCAGCAAGGG
Organism: Picea engelmannii; assembly: GCA_009831015.1. Classification (NCBI taxonomy): domain Eukaryota; kingdom Viridiplantae; phylum Streptophyta; class Pinopsida; order Pinales; family Pinaceae; genus Picea; species Picea engelmannii. Next base: position 238,834 of record ML795075.1, on the reverse strand, counting down.
ACTTACGGTTTAAAATCTTTGCATCAATATTCGCGAGGTTGCAAAAGGTGAAGTTGTGACACTACGAAAGAATCTAAGCCACCCGTTAGAAGGAGGACATGTGTCACGAGATCACCCTTATCAGGGATTCAGACATTAGAGGTCAAAGAGGGAAGTCCTTCAACTTCATGAGTTGAAAAGCTGCGAAGAGAATCAAGACCATCCATCTGAGAGTGGACAGGTGGCATACTCACCAACACGGAGGTCGGAACATCATTGACCAATTTGGGGTTTCGTGGGTTGAAGAGTCAGAAGCTAGAATCAGGATTCACGAAGTTCGAAACCCCAAAAAGGAGGGAAGTTCCATCGTGGGACCCACGTTGACGACGTGTCAGAATTTCAGCATATCGGAGGATAAGAGGTCGATACTTTTGTCCCGAAAGTCCCAAAGTCATGAGTAGTGAAGTTGCGAGAGAATCGCAACCATCCATCTGAGGAGGATAGATGGCAGAGATTGAAGGATCTCGCGAACTCGGAGGTTCGCCAGGTGAGAGCCAAAAACTTAGGTGCTCCAAGTCGCGAGTGGCGAAATTGCGAGGAGTGAGGATAACCATTGGATCCAGAGAACGGGAGGATTGTTGGATTAGGAACCCCATCGCATTTCACACATTCAGGGGTTTGGAGGTTGAAAGGAGTCACTTTCGACATCAGAAGTTGTGAAGTGCCGAGAGTCGAGGTACGAAGGAAATACGTGGCAGAACCACAAGGTGGACCCGGGAAAATCGACAGGTGAACACACGTCACCTAGTGGAAGGGGTCAACACTCCATTGACTATCGCATATCAGGAATTCGTGAAGTAAGAGAACAAGGGCTCGACGTTGAAACTCGCAAAGCGGTGAGTAGCGAGAGGTGCTAGTAATTAAGTCTAGCCAATGGTCACACGCGGAGGGTGCTGAAAAAGGAAGAGTTGTACGCATTTTGCGATCTTGGGTATCACGAGATTGGAGAGGAAGAGTCGGGAGTTACGACTCATGAACTTGTGAGATTGCGAGTTGTGAAAAGGACCTGTGGATCGATAAATTTCAAATTCCAACAGGGAATAGAAGGAGCCGCTTCGGCTCAAGGGAGAATCCGAATGATCCTGAGAACAGACCTTGGCCCGAGGGACGATAGGTCTACGTCAGTGTGGTATCATAGCTTGACTCAGTTTGTATACTTCATACAGGGGAAGCGAGAAAAAAATTTCATCCATGTCGCCGAGGAGAAGAGACAGACAAACACCCGATCCGCCAGAGGATAGGGAGATGCCAAGAGGAGTATCTGAACTGAGGGATTCAGAATGAGACAATATAAGAAGTGTTAGTGTAGAAGATTTTTCCGAAGCAATGAGGGAACTTCACAGCCAGGTGAAGGAGCGATTGAAAAAATAAAGCCAAGAGTATAAGCGTAGAGCAGATCAGCACAGGAGACAACTTGAATTTGAGGTTGGTGATTTGATTCTGGAACATATGAGAAAGGAAAGGTTCCCAAAGGGGACATATAATAAACTGAAGATGAAGAAGATCAGACCATGTAGGGTCTTGAAGAAATTTGGGGAAAATTCTTATGTGATTGAATTACCCGATGGGATTGGAATTTCTCTGATATTCAACATCTCATATTTGTCCCCTTATAAAGCTGAAGAGGCAGGAATAGATAGTAAACAACCAGAGGTTTAGTGGAAAAAATATATTCCAGTTGCAGAGAAGCCACAGAAGGAAAGCATACTGGACAAAAGAGTTAGTAAGAGGACCAGAAGAAAGGAATACTTTGAATATTTGGTCAAGTGGAAGGGACATCTAGTTGAAGATGCCAACTAGGAGAATGAAACGGAGATTCAGAAGCATGGACAGACCGTGCGAGAGCTCATGGACAGGAGCCCATGAAAATTTTCAAGTGAGGGATTATGATGCAGGAGCATCGCCAACAACAAGCGAGTGTGGGGAAAGCGCCAATGCATTTTGGCACATGATGAATTGTTTGAAAGTTTTGAAGTTTGATATGCCAAACGTAAATGAAACCATTAAGAAAAGGCATACTTGTATATTGTAATCATACCTTGAGCATCCCGCTCTCATCTGAAGGACTAAGAGGCATTTATGATTGTAAATGTAAGTAGGTAGATTTGAATTCTTAGATTAGATAGTTTTAGGAGTGGAGGAAAAATGGATATAGACACCCTCACTTGTATCATTGTAACATTAGAAGCATAATCAATCAAGAGGGCACAGAAGAGCAAAAACAGAGAGTTGTGTAAAGTAAAAACCCATGTACAAAAGTTCTGGATTAATACAAAGATCTTTAGTTCAGACTCATGGTGTTCAATTGCTATTTTTGTTTGTACATGTTGATTGATATATGCTTTTTACTCTCTGTTATGCATTTTCTTTGATGCGTGAATGTATGATTTCATATTTAATGTCTGAAATCTAAAGAGAGGGAGAGTAAGGAATGAGTTTCAATTGTTTCTCTACCTGAGAAAGAGTTTTCCTGTGAGTGCAGTGAAATCATCCACAAGGAGTGCGTTGACGAGTTCAGAGTATCAATCTCTGAAATCTCAAGAGGGATAACATTGTTCTCATTCTCGTAGAAGTGCAAGTTAAGCACAGGAGCCATGCAAGGGGTGCGTTGGCCGAGTAGATTCTCAGAGTTTGTAACCTGAGCGAAATTGTTGAAAGACTGATGTCACAGGGAGTGTGCAGAGTCAAAGAGGTTCAAATACTTGGAAGTATTTGAAGAATTTACAAAAGGAGTGCGTGCAGAAATTTTCCCCAAAGGACTTGAGGATTTTTCAACCAAGTTCTGGAGGGATAGGGTCTTCGAAGTCAACGAAGAGAAACTCAAGAATAATTGGTGCCTTAAAGTATTGAAAGGAGGCGTAGTGAAGTTGTTTTGTAGGAGGACAAGTTTTGGAAGGAGATACTGTGTTCATTTCGTAGAAATCGTCAAGGAATAATTTGACGGTCGGAATTCTCCATGGAGAATTTGTGAAGTTTCGAGAGCCATCGGATCGTGTAGAGGAGCAAGGGAGTTACAGTTTAAAATCTTTGCATCAAGATTTGCGAGGTTGCGAAAGGCAAAGTCGCGACACCGCGAAAGAATCTAAGCCACCCGTTAGAAGGAGGACATGTGTTGCGAGATCACCCTTATCAGGGATTTAGACATCGAAGGTCAAAGAGGGAAGTCCTTCAACTTCATGAGTGGCGAAGTTGTGAAGAGAATCAAGACCGTCCATCTGAGAGTGGATAGGTGGCATACTCATCGACATGGAGGTCAGACCTTCATTGACCAATTCGGGGTTTCGTGGGTTGAAGAGTCAGAAGCTAGCATCAGGATTCACGAAGCCGCAAAGTCCAAAACTCTATAAAGGTGGGAAGTTCCATTGTGAGACCCATGTTGACGACGTGTCAGAATTTCGACATATCAGAGGATAATAGGTCAAGACTTTTGTCCCGAAAGTCCCAAAGTCGCGAGAGAATCGCAGTCATCCATCTGAGGAGGATAGGTGGTAGAGATCAAAGGATCTCGTGAACTCATAGGTTCACCAGGTGAGAGCCAAAAACTTGGGTGCTCCAAGTCACGAGTGGAAAAATCGCGAGGAGCGAGGATAACTGTTGGATCCAGAGAACGGGAGGACCGTTGAATTAGGAACCCCATCGCATTTCTCTCATTCGAGGGTTTGGAGGTTGAAAGGAGTCACTTTTGACATCAGAAGTCGCAAAGTGCCGAGAGTCGAGGTACGGAGGAAATACGTGGTAGAACCACAAGGTGGGCCCAAGAAAATTGACAGGTGAACACACGTCACCTAGTGAAAGGGGTCAACACTCCGTTTACTCTCACATATCGAGAATTCATGAAGTAAGAGCATGAGGGCTCGACATTGAAACTCGCAAAGCGGCGAGTAGCGAGAGGTTCTAGTAATTAAGTCTAGCCAGTGGTCACGTGCGGAGGGTGCTGAAAAAGGAAGAGTTGTACCCATTTCGTGATCTTGGGTATCGTGAGATTGGAGAGGAAGAGTCGGGAGTCACAACTCACGAACTCGCGAGATTGCGAGTTGTGAAAAGGACCTGTGGATTGATAAATTTCAGATTCCAATAGGGAATTGAAGGAGCCACTTTGTCTCTAGGGAGAATCTAAACGATCCTGAGAGTGGACCTTAGCCCGAGGGCCGATAGGTCTGCATCACAAGGATTCATAATGTCCCTGCATAATCTTTGAGATCAGCCATGTTTGCATCAATGTTCATCATGTAGTCTCGTTTTCATCATTCATCATTCACGTCTACAGAATTTTTGTTGAAACTCTCTTAAAATTTCATGGAACGTCTTCCAACACTCTCATCACCAATGTCATCCACCAATGTCACACAGTGAGCAGTGAATGGAATCAATGTTGAAATTTATTCAAATTGTTCCTGCATGAATCGAAATTTGACATGGTTAGACTAGACACATGCCTTGATGGTATGTGAGGGTATTAAGATCGAAGGATATTTCCTTATTCCCTTTACCCACTTTCTAGGCCAGGCCTTCCCCTGCAACTAAAAATGAGTTTATTACAGCACACTATATTAAAGATCCTCCATTTGTTTTCTTGTTTTTTTTTCAAACCCAATACTCCAAAGAATCTGGGGAAATTTATTTCTAGATCACTACATTTTTCTAAAGGCTTTTGGTCGAGAGAAATCACCACCCTACCTTTGTTGCCAGTGCTTTTGAGAAAAATAAAATTTTCTTTAGTCCTAATCCCCCTAGAGCCTTTGGGAGGGCTATATTTTTCCATTTAACCCATTGGATGTCTTGTTGGTCATGAGTACTAGCCCACAAGAAGAAAAAACAGATCCTCTGGGATTTCACCAAAATGTCTTTGGGGATCCATGCTAGAGACATCCAATAAACTGGTATTGCTTCTAACATAGATTTTATTAGGACTAATTGACCATCTCTTGAGAGCCACCTAAAGCTCCATATTTTTATCCTTTTCTCAAGTTTTTCTAGCTGCAATGCCCAATTCTCCTTGAGATAAAAATTTGGCTTAAGATGAAATCATAGATACTTGATACCCAATTCCATCTCTTGAGAAACAAAATGGAACAGGTTGGAATAGTAATATGTTTCCTTGCTATCCAAATTTTGAGCAGATAGGGATGAATTTTGGACATTAATATGAATTCTCGTATCTTATCTGAATAGTTCTAGAGGCCCAACCAACTTATCTACGTCTCTCCTCAAACCATTGTAGAATATCATAATGTCATCCAAAAAGAGTAGATGTGTAATTCTTAGGTTTTAGGATATGAGAAACCTTTGGAGTTCTCCTCTTCATTTTGCATCATCCAAGTCCTTTCTCAAACCTTTTGTCACTAACAGAAAAAGGAGGGGAGAGAGGGGGAACCCATGTTTGAGACCCCTTTTAGAATGGAAAAAAGGGGAGGATTCCCCATTGATTATAACTATGAAAGAGACATTAGAGATGCAACAAGGGAATTCATAGTGTTACGAGGAAAATCTCTCTATGGCTAGGGGTAAACCACAACAAATGGAAATGATTGCAGAAATAAACTCTATTCTCAAGTATTCTATATAAACAAATATGCTAGAAAGACAAGAGAAAAGGCCTACCTCGTCCAGACGCTCGATGAAGTCCATTGTTGAGCACTTGACCCAAAGAAATATACCTTCCACTAGTCCTAAAAAACCAAGCAAAGCAATCATATAGTGATAATATATGATGTTAACACATTCAATAGCATAATCCATTAATAAACATGACACATAAGCCCATGGAATAATAATTCAAATATTTGCAAGATAACGATTGGATGGGAAAAGAGTATTTCTATTAATATATGATCAGCATAAGTGAAAATGTTCCAAACTTCTATGTAGGAACGGTTCGGAACCGAGAAACTAAGTTCCTTCCAACTGGGCCTCCACCACTTCAATCCTCCACCAAAGGAAAGCTCATAAAATAGAAACAATGAAGTTCTCAATCAATAAGGGAAAATCTTAGGGGTTGAACATTGTGTTCATACTTAAAGGACAAAGGGATGCAGACTCAATATGAAGTAAATAATTTCTCCATAGTAGCTTTGCTCTCAAAGTTGAATTATTTCTCCTCTTTTCCATAGCTCGGAATTGGCCCATTTATAGCCTTCAAATGGAACTGAAGGGCCGAGTCAGAATATTTCCAGTATATGGAAGGCCAAGAATCATAAATCTCCTGTCGTGACATGAAAACCTGACAATATTTTTCATTTTTGGGCACAAATCCCGATGTACATGGGTTGTAGTGGTACAACATGCATATACACGTGTTGTATAGTTGGCAAGGTGTGTACATGTGGAAAAAATGTATTTTTTTAGCTATGGGATTTGTAAAAAGGGATGAAATGTCTACATAGGGAAATGGATAAAGACCTTCTGTGCAATATTTCATAGGGTGGGGAAAATATTGCTATAACACATAGCAAGGCAAGGTATGGCAAGGCACAACAATGCATGGAAAAGCATGGAAAGGAAAGACAAGGCATGACCTGCCAAAGTAAGGCATGGCATGTCAAGGTAAGGAAATGCATGGTAAGGAATGAAAAGTCATGTCATGTCATGGCAAGGCATGTCAATGTAATCCAAGGGAATTCATGGAAAGGCATGGCATTGAAAGGCAAGTAATGGTAAGGCACGAAAACACATGGAAAGGAAAGACAAGGCATGGCATGTCAAGGCAAGGCATGGCTTGTCAAGGCAAGACATGGCAAGGCTAGGCATGGAATGTCAAGGAAAGGAATGGCATGTCAAGGAAAGGCAAGGCATGGCATTTCAAGGCAAGGTATGGCATGTCAATTCAAGGCAAGGCAAGGAAAGGAAAGGAATGTCAAGGAAATGGATGGCATGTCAAGGAAAATCATGACAATGAAAAGAAAGGGAATGCATGGAAGGGAAAGGAATTCCAAGTCAAGTCATGGTAAGGCATGACAACACATGGAAAATCATGGCAAGGCAAGACAAGGCAAGGCATGGAATGCCAAGGCAAGGCATGGAATGTCAAGGAAAGGCATGGTAAGGCAAGGCAAGGGAATGCATGGTAAGGAAAGTCATTGCAAGGTAAGGCATAGTAAGGAATGACAAGGCATGGCATGTCAAGGAATGACAAGGCATGGCATGCCAAGTCATGACAAGGCATGGTGTGCCAAGGCACAAAAATGCATGGCAAGGCATGACAGCGCATGGAAAAGCATGGAAAGGAAAGACAAGGCATGGCATGTCAAGGAAAAGTATGGCATGTCAAGGCAAGGCATGGAAAGGAAAGGAAAGGGAATGCATGGAAAGGCAAGGCAAGGCATAGCAAGGCACAACAATGCATGGCATGTCAAGGAAAGTAATGGCATGTCAATTCAAGAAAAGACAAGGAAAGGAAAGTAATGTCAAGGAAAGGCACGGAATTTCAAGGAAAGGCATGGCAAGGAAAGGAAAGGGAATGCATGGTAAGGAAAGGAAAGGGAATGCATGGAAAGGAAAGGAATTGCAAGGAAAGTCATGGAAAGGCACGAAAACACATGGAAAATCAAGACAAGGCATGGCATGTCAAGGAAATGCATGGCATGTCAAGGCAAGGCAATGCATGGTAGGTAATGCATGGCAAGGCAAGGCATGGAAAGGAAAGGCATGAAAAGGAAATGCAAGGCATCGAAAGGCATGAAAAAACATGGCAAATCATGGCAAGGAAAGACAAGACATGGCATGTCAAGGCAAGGCATGGAATGTCAAGGTAAGGAAATGCATGACATGGCATGGCATGTCAAGGAAAGGCATGTCAATGTACGGAATGGCATGGCATGGCATGTCAAGGAAAGGAAAGGAATGCCATGTCAAGGCAAGGCATGGAAAGGTAAGGCATGGCACATCAAGGAAAGGCAAGTTATGGCATGTAAAGGCAAGGCATGGCATCTCAAGGAAAGTCATGGCATGTCAAGTCAAGGCAAGGCTTGTCAAGGAAAGGCATGGCATGTCAAGGAAAGACTTTTGTTGACCAAAATTTGGTAATATATACTTTCCTTCTCTTGGATTAATAAAAGCCTTGATATCAAAAGAAAACATTTTTTTTTAACTTTTATAAGTTCACTCTGCAGCCCTCAGTTTCAGCTTTGCCACACATTTTTCAGATCATAAATTTGTTTCTTTATGCCTAAGTTACTCAAGATCTTGTGACTTGTCCAGAGGTCTGATTTTGAAGAATCTTTCTAAGTATCATGTTCTCCTCCCCACTCCTATATTAAAATTCTACCATACTTAAACTTTTCACTCAACATCTCTCTTTGCATACTTAGTAATATTTCAGTATTCGCGGGTTCACGGGTTGGAGGGCCTTCATTTCCACCCACTTGCTTATCTCATAACTTTTTTTTAACACTTATCTATATCTTTTAGTTCATGGGTTCATGGGTTTGAGCTCTCATCCTCCATTTTCTGTGACCTTCACTTTGCACCCCAAGTTCCATGATCTACATTTCGACCATCAACCTTGTCATGGGTGTTGAGCTCCAAAGTATTTCATTCCTATTGCATGCAAGTCTGACCAACCGTTCCTCAAAACTTAGTCTACTTTTGTATCGTGGACTCACAGGTTCAAAGACTCGCAGACTCATATTGTTGTTTTTCTCATTTTCACAAGCCCATCCAAGAAGTATCATTACTTAGCCATTTTTTCATCCATGGTAGATTCATGGTTTAGGGGACTCATACATTCCCTCACCTTCTCATACTACCTCACTTTCCAACCCTCTCTATACATATTACACTCTCTACCTCCGAAGCCTACATTTCTCCCCTTACAGCCCTTCTCATTCAAATTTAACACTTAGAATATTTATTAGTTTGTCGGGTTTGCAGACTCATTCACCTCACCCTCTCACCTCCGTGAACCCACCATGATTTTATCATTATTCCTCCTTTCTCATTCACCTCCTTCTTCACTTATACATTTATCCTAATTTTCATACATTTACCTTGAACCAATAAGAGAATTACACATGGCAACATGAAATTAAAACAAATAGAAACTAATAAATGGAGACGTGGCAGCATACAAAGAGAGATAGATGGTGTGATCTTATTGGATGACAAATGGAATATTCTTATTAGAATATTTCTAGCCTACTGAGTGATGACATGTGGCAACATATTATTGGATGACTCGTCATGGTGATTTGGCATGAGGTGGAGGATGACAGGATTCCAAAATTATTATTTTATTCAACAATTTTCTAAGGGTCGAACCCCTTATACTCCATAATATTTTTCTCGTGTTTCTTGCTAAGAGTATGAAACACTTAGTATTATACACCATGAATAATATAATATCCCAATGCATGTGGGATAGAATTTTGAAACCAAAAAGTCAAATTTTATGAAGGGAAGTACGAAATTCATCCAAGAGCCCACATTTTCCCATTAGTTTAGATCGACGATGTCTAAGTCACAATCTTCCATACGCCATAACTTAAGCTCAAGATGTCGGAATCACGCAAAATGTATACCACTGGAAATTTATTTCAACGTAGAATATGGTAGTATATCTTTCAAGTGTTAAAGTTGATACATTTGTCTCATAAATTAAAGTATCAGTCAGTTGCATTTTTAATGTGCTTGTGTGACAAATCAACTTCACGACCTCATATCTTGAGATATGGGCGACAGATTTGTGCAAAATTTATATAGTTGGAAAGATAATACAATGAATATCACATCAAAATTGATTTCCATGGATAAAAATTTGATTATAATTCACAGAAAATTAAAACACAGTACTCCTATTTTAAATGAGAAATTAATTAAATTGTGAAAATAAAAGTTTATTTAAAAACTTTTATTAAAAAGGGAAAGGGACCCATTTTAGATATGTATATATTGATGATATATTTTCATTAATGAGAAATGAATGAGGCACTAATTAAATGGAATGTTTCAAGAAGAAACTTTTATGGGAATTTCAAGAGAGGAAGAAAACCCTAACTACTCAAGTAGTTAGAAAATCTCTTCTTAAAAAGAGAAGAGAGGCTTCATCAAAGGTTCCAAGAATAATAATTGTCAGAGGGGCAGGGCAGAAGATTAGAGGAAGAAAACATTGCAGCCATGAATACACATCCAAGCTTCTGATCAAAGAAAACAGATCTCCATCTTCTCCACTCTTTATATTCTTCTACACAATTTCTCATAGTTTTATGCTTGAGTCTCTGAATTCTGCACAAGGCTGAGTTATTGAATGTTCTTCTTGTATTCTTCCAAAATATTTTTCTTGTATGATCTTGGATTATTTACAGCCATATACATGAATGCCAAAGATTTTGTAATGAAGAACATTTTTCATGAATAAACTTCACAAAGAATTGCTTCAGGGTTGATCTTGACCATATCTTGTAACTTTGAGTTTTAAGTATGAGATATTTGAGGTTGACCTATCAAATTCTCTTTTGATATGGATAGTAGTACTCTTTTAAAATTCTATGAGATGATCAAATCATTCTCTCCTATTTATTGTGAAGAAGATATGGATGCATTTATATATGATTAAGAATATTGTGTGTGATGTTGATCACAGTTTAATTCAGATGTTGAAGCCCTCCTTCAATCTTTTCTTATTGTAAAAAGACTTTTGTTGCACATAAAGATTGTATTTAGATTATTTAAGAACCATTTTATTTCATAATCTCAAGCAATAAAGATTTAGGGTTTGCTACATAGCACTCTCCTAATCCAAGATATCATAGATATATATTTTATCCCAAGAGGAGTACCACCTCTCTAAAAATGAAGGGGGACTAATGTCCTCATGAGGTTGTCGTTTCGGTCCTGACGGATTCAAGCATCAACATTTTTGGCGACCATACTGGGGACCAATTTATTTTCAAGATATTTGAGGAACCAGAAATCCCCATGGCTCAAAGTTTCGAGAAGAATATTCCAGAAATTTTTTTCTTATTTTAAGCATGGCTCACTTTTTTGTAATTTCAAAAAGAAACAAGAAGAACCAAAGATTTGGGAAAATGAACTCCCTGGAAACTCCATTGAAAAAATTCAAAATGAAGGGTTTCATTCATGTCATAATTCTTCTTTATATTCTTCATCAAGCCCATCAATGGCTTTGCAAGACTTAACAAAAGAGAGAAATACCAAAGAAGGAGGTGATTTCATAATACCCCTTTAAATATACCAGAAATAGACTTTCAAATGCCCAATATTCCTATTGAATTTTTTTCTACATTCTTTGGGGATTGTTTAGGAGATGCAAAGCAACACTTGATTAATTTTAAAGGTACATGTTATGATTTCAACCTCACTGAAGAAAATGTTACATGTAGATTATTCCTACAAACTCTATGAGAGGATTCTCTTGAATGGTATAGTTCATTAATTCCTAACTCCATTACTAGTTGGGATGTGTTAGAAGATTCATTTGCAGAAAAATTCATCCCAAAAGTGAATTCATATGTTTTTGTTGATGATTTAAATGTTTTTTCCCACCCATCCTCTCCCATATGGAAGCAAGATAATGAAACCACCAATTTTAAAGAAGAATCTAATCAAAGAGTGGATGAAATTTCTAATCCAACTAAGGTTGTTGAAAAGGAAGATGAAAATTCCAAATTACAAGAAGAAAATTCCAGTCTCCTATATACTCCATATGAAGACATTTTGAGCAGAAAATTTGAAAATGAAATTGAGGAGCCTCCACCAAATACACAAGAATATTTCAGCCTTGTAATAGATGATGAAAAATCATAGGAGAACTTGCAACAAGAAGAATTGATGGAAGAAATGAATCTTGAGAAGAATGATGAACAAGATCACCTTTACAAGAAAGAATAATATTTTCAAGAGATTTTTTATGAATCAAGAACCTTGGAAGTGGTTGTAAATAAAGAAAAGGATGAATGCATTCTTATGTCGAAAAATCCTCATCCAAGAATTGATTTTATTGAATTATGGTTCCAGAGCATTGTTGTCCATACAGCGCAATCAAATATTCACCATACTTGGTATAATTTTTCTCCAATACATATTGAGAGTGCCCCTGACTCATTGGTACAAGTCCCAACATATCTCAGAATTTTGGAGTTCATTCCACAAATCAGATCAATGCTTGAATGGCTCCATTGGAAATATTCCTACACCTAAGGTGCCCCTTTCTTTCAAGTTAGGTTAGGTAGATCATGTATGTATATATGTTTTTTCTTCAGTTCAGTTTTGCATAATAAGGTAGTCTTTGTATTGAAGTTTGAAGATAACTCCATGAAAGAAGAAGAATTATAAGAGTTCATTTTGAATATGAATCCATAGACCAATGGAGAAGGTAGCTTGTCTTGAGATTCTGGTGTTCTGAGTGACTCACAGGGGGTCATTGTTACGCAGTTCGAGCTAGTTGTTGACCAAAATTAGGTCATCTATATTTTCCTTTTATTGGATTCATAAAATCCTTGATATCAAAAGAAGACAGTTTTTTTGAACTTTTATAAGTTCACTTTGTAACCCTCAGTCTCATCTTCGCCACACATTTTTTAGATCGTAAATTTGTTTCTGTATGCCTAAGTTACTCAAGATCTTTTCCATAGGTCTGATTTTGAAGAATCTTTCTAAGTATCATGTTCTCCTCTCCTCTCTTATATTACAATGCTACCATACTTATAATTTTCACTCAACATCTCTCTTTCTGTAATTATTCATATTTCAGTGTTCACGGGTTGGTGGGTTCACGGGCTGGTGGGCCTTCATTTCCACCCACTTGATTATCTCATAAGTTTGTTTTAACACTTAGGCATTTATTTTAGTTCGTAGGTTTGAGCTATCATCCTCCATTTTCCATGACCTTCACTTTGTATCCCAAGTTTCGTGATCTACATTTTGACCATCAACCTTGTTGCAAGTGTCGAGCTCCAAAGTATTTCATTCCTCTAGCATGCGAGTCCGACCAACTGTTCCTAAAAAATTAGTCTACTTTTGTATCGCGGACTCGGAGGTTCAAGGACTCATGGACTCATAATGTTGTGTTTTCTCATTTTCACAAGCCCATCTGAGAAGTATCATATTATCCAATTTTTCATCCATGGAAAATTTGCAGGTTGGTGGACTCATACATTCCCTCACCTTCTCATACTAACTCACTTGTCAACCCGTTGTCTACATATTACAATATCTACTTCTAATGCCTACACTTATCCCCTTACCCCCCTTCTCATTCAAATTTAACACTTAGAATATTTATGAGTTCGTTGGGTTGGAGGGTAGGCAGACTCGTAGACTCATTCACCTCACCCTCTCACCTTCGTGAACCTATCATGCTTTGATCGTTATTCCTCCTTTCTCATTCACCTCCTTATTCACTTAGACATTTATCCTAATTTTCATACATTTACCTTGAACCAATAAGAGCATTACACATGGTAACATGAAATTAAGACAAATGGCAACTAATAAATGGAGACGTGGCAGCATACAAAGAGAGACACGTGGAGTGATCTTATTGGATGAAAAATGGAAGATTCTTATTGGAATATTGTTGGTCTAAAAAGTTATGAAATGTGCAAACATATTATTGTATGAATCATCATGGTGATTGGGCGTGAGGTGGACGACGACAGGATTCCAATTTATTTATTTTTTTCAACAATTTTCTAAGGGTCGAACCCCTTATGCTCCATAATCTTTTTCTTGTGTTTCTTGCTAAGTATATGAAACACTTATTATTATATACCATGAATAAAATAATATCCCAATGCATGTGGGATAGACTTTTGAAACCCAAAAGTCGAATTTTATGAAGGGAAGCACGAAATTCATCCAAGGTCCCACATTTGCCCATCCGTTTTGATCGACAGTGGTTGAGTCACGATCTTGCAGAGGCCGTAACTTGAGCTCCAGATGTCAGAATCATGCAAAATTTATACCATTGGAAAGGTATTTAGACATAGAATATGGTGGTATAGTTTTAAAGTGTTGAAAGTGGATACAGTTTTCTCAGAAATTAAAATATCAGTTAGCTACATTCTTAATGGCCCTGTGTGACAACTCAACTTCACGACCTCATATCTTGAGATCCATGCGACGAACTTGCAAAAACATTATATCGTTGGAAATATAATATGATGAATATAACATTAGAAGTTATTTAAATGGATAAAAATTCGATTATAATTCCCATAAAATTAAGAAATGGTCCTTCTATTTTAAATGGGAAATTAATTAAATTGTGAAAATAAAAGTTTATTTAAAAACTTTTATTAAAAAGGGAAAGGGACCCATTTTAGATATGTATATATTGATGATATAATTTCATTAATGATTAATTAATGAGGAACTAATAAAATGGAATGTTTCAAGAAAAAACTTGTATGGGAATTTCAAGAGAGGAAGAAAACCCTAACAATTCAAGTAGTTAGAAAATCTCTTCTTAAAAAGAGAAGAGAGGCTTCATCAAATGTTCCAAGAATCAAAATTGTCAAAGGGGTGGGGAAGAAGATCAGAGGAAGAAAAATTTGCAGCCATGAATACATAACCAAGCTTCTGATCAAAGAAAAGAGATCTCCATCTACTACACTCTTTATATTCTTCTACACCATTTCTCATAGTTTTATTCTTGAGTCTCTGAATTGGGCAAAAGGATGAGTTCTTGAGTGTTGTTCTTGTATTCTTCCAAAATATATTTATTGTATGACCATGGAGTATTTACAGCCATATACATGACTGTCAAAGATTTTGTAATGAAGAACATTTTTCATGAATAAACTCCACAAAGAATTGCTTCGGGGTTGATCTTGATTGTATCTTGTAACTTTGAGTTTTAAGTGTGAGATATTTGAGGTTGACCTATAAAATTCTCTTTTGATCTTGATAGAAATACTCTTTTAAAATTCTTTGAGATGATCAAATAATTCTCTCCTATTTTTTGTGAAGAAGATATGGATGCATTTATATATGATTAAGAATATTGTGTGTGATGTTGATCACAATTTAATTCTGATGTTGAAGCCCTCCAATATTTTATTATTGTAAAAATACTTTTGCTCCACATAAATATTGTACTCAGGTTATTGAAGAAGAATTTTATTTCATAATATAAAGCAATAAATATTTAGGGTTTGTTTCCTAGCACTCTCCTAATACAAGATATCACAGATATATATTTTATCACAAGAGGAGTACCACCTCTTTAAAAATGAAGGGGAACTAATGTCCTCATGAGGTTGTCGTTTCAGTCCTGACAGATTCAAGCGTCAACAACTTTGAGATGCTACTGACATATAAGACAGCCAAACTCTATTTCGAACAATTATTTGCATGAAAAAACAAATGAAAGGTAAACACAACTGATTCAGGAGTATTTTTTGTTCCTGAGGACTTCAGGTATCAAGGATTCCCTAGATCTACATATATGATCAAGAAAAACCAAGAAAAACTCCTTAAAAACCAAAATTTGTGGGGGTGACACTAGTTAGACATTGGAAACCAGAGTGATAACAACCTTTTAGCCAATATAACCAATGGCATGCCACTTGTTGCATGAATCTAAACAATGACATTATTCAAAAGTGGCCAAAAATCATGGGAAAAGTAATGGTTAGGGCATACTTCTATGTGGAAGTGTTCCTAGACCTAATGAAGACCTATTCATTTCTAAAATATAAAAGAAGAAGACATATAGACTAGTTAACTCTCAAAATATATTCAAGGAAAACATAATCATATATAGCACAAAATGGAGAGGGTTTGTACTTAATCTTATGTAATATAAATTACAATTGATAGTTAAATTGTTTAACAATTTTTTTTATAATCTTTACTAACATTTATTAGAATTGTTGAATGTTTTACATCATTAGAATGACATCTTAGTTGTAACTTATTTGAAATGTTATTATTGTATGTGCACTTTGATATGATGTAATATGATTATCGTTTCATTTCATATGTTGTAATATTAGATATATAACAGAGAAATTAATTATTGCATGAAATAGATAATAACTTTTCATTTTAAATGTTTTTTTTTTTGCAGAAAAAGGATTTTCCAGAAAATCTAGATCACCCTCATCAAATAGATCCAAATGTTGTTGGGTCTAATGTTAATATGGCAGATGATGCTCATGATGACACATATACAGATCGATGCAAATGACGATGATCATGATGATGATCGCAATGGTGATGATGATGATGAGGGAGTTGTTGGTAGTAGTCAGTGACATTCATGATCATATAGACTACATCATGGATCACTTTTTATATATTGTTATAATGCCTCTTTTCATGGTTAATGTCATATGTATCATTTTCATGGCCTCCAGTACCATATTATTGAGTTGTATCATTTTGACATGTATCATTTGGACATGACGTATCATATTGACTTGTATCATTTTGTCTTACATAATTTATCATTTTTATTTATATCATTTTGACTTATGTCGACTATTGGACATGTATCATTTTCACATGTTATTGATCTACTGGCATATTTGACTTTCACTTGTTTTATTTATATATGATGATGATCTTATCAGTATCAACTCATCAATTTTTATATATTGAAAGCGGTTGATGATTTTTGGATGCATATTGATTACATATGATGGTTTTGATTTACTATTCATGATGGATGTTTTCAAATTCACTTAAATTATAGATATTTGACTCACTTGTTTTAATTATAGAGGTTGATCATGTTATAATAATTATCTTGTTATTTTATATATACTGGATGTTGTAGATTCTATTTTGATGGAGATTTAATAAGTATAATGATGTTGTTAATTTGTATGGATGTTTGTTTCCCTATAAATTCTTTATAAATGTTATCCTATAAAATATTTCAAATGTCTTTATATGACTTGTTGTATAATCATATAAGTTATTTAAAATACATGATATATTTAACAAATTAAATTGAAATAAAACATATTAAATTAATAATTGTAAGAAAAACAAGAACCATCTTTGGAAGCAAAAAATGAAGCAACAATGGAAGAAAAATTGGAAGCCACACAAGAAGAAAAACTGGAAACAAAACCAGAAGAAAAATTGTAAACAAAATGGGAAGCAATACAGGAAGTAAAACGGAAAGAAAAACTAGATGTAAAATTGAAAGCCAAACCAGAAGCCATGTTGGAAGAAAAATTGGAAGCCATATCGGAAGAAAAATTGGACATAAAACTGGAAGCCAAACTAGAAGCCAAACTAGAAGCCAAATTGGAAGGTATGTCATAAGAAAAACTCGAAGCAACACTTGGCACTACTCCTAACACTAATCCTGGCGCTATTCCTAGCACTAAGCTTGGCACTAATCCCAACGTTATTTATGGATCTATTCCTAGCGCTAATCCTGGCATTACTTCCAACGTTAATCTTGGCACTATTTTCCCGACACTAAATCTGGTCCAATTATAAAAAGTCGAGATTGCACCCTATTTTGCGACGAAAAAGGTATCCAATTCATGAACTGAAACACACTAAATTCTGACGTTATTTTAGGTGCTAATTGCATGTTCTTTTGTAGTGATATTTAATATATCTCACCTTTGTAAGAGGATCTAAAAAATGAATTATAGGGAGTTATGTACACTATCAATTACCATTTTTGTATGTAAATGAGGATGGATGGAAATCAAAGAAAATAAATCTCTGGTATTATGAAATTATTGTTCACTTTTCATTTTTTTTTTTGAATGAATTTCATTGAGTAAAGGTTCTCAATTTTTTTTTTCACTGATAATCATTACAGTGTTTGTCAGGAAGAGGTAATTCCCCCTTTTTCAGGTTAAATATTATTTCAATTTAAATTTCATGCATAGTGTGATTTTCTTTCTAGAATTTCAATTTATAATCTATTGTGATTTATTTTTCAAGCACTTTTAATTCATATCATTTGCCAGTTACAATTTAATTTGTGTGTGAAGAAAGGTTTTTATAAGAGACTTCATCTAACTCCAACAAATACAGAAGGATTAAAACAAAGTTATGTTGTAATTATTCTTAATTCATAAGAAAAATATTGCATCCTACTATTTGACAATTTATAAGCCTAATTGGATTACAAGTTAGACTGTAGGATATTATGGGATAACTTTCTGAAATTTTGTATTACTTTTCTCGATTGGATTTTGCATTCTCAAAGTTGAGTGTTCATTTACTAAAATCATATTCTCCAAATTTCATCACATACAACACTATTGCAAAAGATTATATTCTTGAAGTAGAAAACTTAAATGCAACCTAGATATTAACATTCTTTGGAAAAGAGAATATAATTTAGTAAATGATATTACATTGGTTTCAATTTTATTTTTTTATGAAAAATATTTCTAGTGTAATTGTCATTTCAGTTTTTTTTAAGGTTAAGGTAAAATAGGCATATTAGACACTATAAAGGGGTTATTCTTACATATATTGTGCCCAACACTTCATAAGTAAATAGTAACTCTGGGTTGATTTGTAAATTAAATAGAAATTATCAATTATATAATTTGCATGTTAGTGTCCATTTTTGTCTCATCATTATACATGTTTTCGCTCTACTTCCATGTGTTCTTCTATAACCTGAAGCAAAGCATCTATGTTTGGGTTGGGTTTATTCTCTTTCTTTCTAGGTAGCGGTCAATTTTTAACACAACCTATTGATCGTCCATTGAGTCTAATTATTATTAATTCTCAACAATTTAGAATAAGAGGGTTTAGTTTTCTTTAAGGACTTTAGATACACATGCTTACAAAATAACTGATTGACTCTCCTATTCCTCCCACAGGTTCAGCTTGCATGGTAGTTTATTCAATAGCAATAGCTTTCCCCATTTCTTTAGTATATTTCATGGAAATAGGTTTTGTAGCAGTATATCTTGCATTATCTCTTCAATAGATTTCAATGTAACATAGTTTATAATGCTACTTGATTTGGTTCTTATTTGTTTAAAACGTTCTTGAACGACAACAACAATGAAGGAATAACCCATACTTGTGATATATGAATAATGTCTAATGTATATGAGTGCATAAATGTAATGAAGTAGTGATCTAAAAATGAAGAAGACTTGTATTCTTGAAAATATTTGCAAGTTAAATTTTATGTGTTAAAATGCAAATGGATCAACTTTGCAACACAAATTTAATAGGATTTACTCATTAAAGATGCATATAAACAGTATAAAAATCAGTGAATAGAAAACACATAACATAGCAAATGAAAAAGGAGTTCACCCCTCTCTTGGGCTACATCTCCTGGTCCAGCTTCCAATGGATCATTTGTATTATTTTCTCAAATTTCTCCAAAATGTTCTTTGAAATGCTCAAAATGCCAAATAGACTGCTCCAATGGCTTCAAAATGTCCAAAAACCCCTAGCTGGGCTTTTTTGGCACCTCATTTGGCCAAAAATTGAAGAAGATAGGCTTCCTGGAAATCGCCCCTTCAAGCTTGTTGTCTCTGCATCTACAAAACGCACCCTTGTTGGCTCAACCTAGCCCACACACATTTTTAAGCATAAAAACTTGGCATCAGGCACAAATACACGATCGGTACAAACTATCGCATGGTTACACGCTGACCCTTAACCGTCTAAGGCCCGTGGGCATGTGAAGCGCCATACGACCGCGTGAATATAATTAAAGGGCCAAAGTTCAAATGGTTATAAACATAGACGCGCCCATGGCCACATTACATACCATGCGACCGGTGGTTCAAATGAAAGGGCTATACAATAGAGTGTGCACATAGTATGTGGTCACATCGCATACCATGTGACCGTGGTTCAAATGAAAGGGATATACATTGAGCGCGCATATAGTATGTGGTCACATCGTATATACACGGGACCAGGGGCCGGGGCTAAGCCCCGGCCCGGTCCGCGCCCACCATATAATACATTTCAACATAAATATATTACACGTTGTTTACATTACAAGGCACATGTGGTGGCACGTCGGTCGATGGCCCTTCCCAAGCCTCTTCCCCTGCCCTGGAGATCACGGGGTCGAGTCCTGCTAAATGCATAAATTTTAAACCAATATGAGTGTGACACATGGCGTCCATTGATTGGGCCACGTGTCACCATCCTGTTCATTGCAAACATGCCATGTAATATGCCAATTGTCCACACATCTGCCTACCACATGTTGTATGGCCTGCCAAGTCATCGTTTGTATGGATTGTACGGACTGTACACTCAGCACCCCTTTTTTGCATGTTTGTCATTTTGAACAAAATGTGATATCTCTCGCTCCCGACGTCCGTTTGAACCCAAATGAGTTGCGTTGGGTTCATAACGACGAGGCCTATGCTCCCATTCAATTTGAATCGATTCTGAGAACTTTGAATTTTGAGCAAAATTTGATTCCCTAGATCAAGTAGACCAAGCTTAAAAAATGAGGATTAAGAGAGATATTAGGGATGAGGATCTCATGGATTGAGTTGAGATATTTAAGGAGATATTGTGGATATGGTTATGGATATGATGTGATCTAATTTTATAATTAATACTTAGTAATTATTTTCACCTATGGTTATATAAAGAGACCATTTGTACAATAGAATGTACACATGGGAATGTTATGATGTAATATATATTTTCCCCTTCGAAGGTTTGTTGAGTATAATTCCTAGTGTCCCTTTCTTCAATATGTGTTTGTATGTATTTGTTGTTGGATATTAAATCCATCATTTGGTATCAGAGTGAAGGTGAGAAGAAGTGAGAGGGTGTGTAGTATGATCTATTGATATGAAGGAGCGATATTCTATTTTTTGAAGTTGTTGATCAAAGGACCACCAATGAATACAAGGAGTTGATAATTGATTAGTGGATTTGAAAATAGGTGTATCACTCAATTCGTGTCATTGCTCAATTGTTTCTTTAGAGAATTGGATCAAGGAAATATGAATCCCAGTCTACAATATAAGAATATCACAACTCGAGTGAAAAATATCAGAGAAATTCAATATGGATAGAACACCTACTTCATTTTTTTCATACGTTGGATTGAGAAAAGGCCCCTGAATTCCCAAGGAAGAGTTTTGTCTCATTAAGTATATAGAATATCATGGACAAGGAAATTAGTGCACTCTTCCAAAGAAAGAAAGTCTGCAATATTGTGGAAAGTGTTGTAGGTTACAGTGGATGAATTATCTTCACCTGAGTGTGAAGCGTAACCATATTTTACTAGATGAAGAAGACATGATTATAAGACTCCATAAGTTTCTTTGGAATCAGTGGTCATTGATAGACTAAACCACTCAAAAAAGGTGAAATATCAAAACAAGGGCTCTATGTGCTCTGAGATTGGTTTTGTTAATGTTATACATATGAAATAAACTCCAAATATTGTGGTAAATTCTTATAAAATAAAGGTTGTAGTGAGGTTTCTCCATGAATAGAATCGGAATAGTAATTTTGTAATTGCAAATGTCATAAGAAAAGGAAAATGCAGGCCTGTAAGTATGCAATCTCTATTGTGAACCTGATTACAAATCTAGTTATGGTGTTTTGAACTCCAATTGCTGGTGAAAATCCTTGGTAATTCATAAACTAAGAAGGGATCCATGCATATCACAATTCCACCATACAGGAGGTATTTCTTTTGCATGGAGGTAAATAAATTAAAGTCTTTTATTAAAAAAATGAGAACAAATTAGAAGGAAGCCATTTTTTTTAAGTTAAATTTATTTCCATTTTGTTGTACGTGGAGGCAAGAAATTTAATCTTTCTTCGTTAATTTTTAAAGTCCATAAAAAATTTAAATGAATTCAAAAGTTTAGCTAAGTAATAAAGAGTCTTGTAAAGGCCTTTGTCACCATCAAAGTATGAAAATGTCTTGGTGTTGATGGGAGTAATTGACACACCATCGACTGGAAGGTCAAATCCGGACCGAGGTTGTCTAAATAACCCAAGTTGTTTGGAATGAAATGACCTGACTGGGGTTTAGTGGCTTTGTTGGCCAACTAAATTCCTAAAAATAATAAAAGAAACAAAACTAATATATAAAGCTATAATACTGAGAATATAAGTCTAATAATTTACACACACCAAAATAGAAAGATGGAATATGTGCATATGATTATAAACAGTGCATATACAATTTACAAGATTTACAAGATATCTTGCGAAATAGGTGTTTTTGAAAGTGTTTGTAAAAGAGGTAAAGAAAGAACATACATTTTTTTGTTTTGTTTCTAATATTTAAAATCTAAAAAAAAACTAAAGAATACTAAGTGAATATTATTGAAACAAGAATAGATGAACAGTCAAAGCTAATTCAAATTGTTCTTATTTCATTGATAAATAATCTAACTAAAGAACTAGTAAACTAACCTGTGATTAATCAATTAAAATGAATTTGTTCTCCTGTGCAATTCAAGCTCCTAGTTCTCTCGCTTATTAGGGAAACATGTAACAGAACAAAGCTAATACTCCTAGAAAAAACTCAAAGGTGCTTTGGAACAAGAATATAATAGCAGACTGATAAAATATACAGATCTGGTGATCTTATGATAATGAACACTTATAATAAAGGAAACTTAATACAAAGCATTCATATAATCCATCATCTAATATCCATCATAAATCAATAATATTTAAATGAAAGATTTGATCGCAGATGTAATATGGACAATAGATTATAGACATCATCAAAATACTTAATAATATTAAATAACATACGATAATCAGATTGAATCTGCATCAAACGTAATAACATTTCACAAGATAGAAGTAAAAACATAACAGGGTAAGCGTCACACAGGTCTAAAGCCAAGTAGTGAACAACCTCTCCATATCAATCTTCCAAAATCATATGTCCATAATGTGTCCCAGCCAAAGATGTCCTTCACTACTAAGAGTGACCAATATTTAAACTAGTTCATGATTCATATACTCTTATCATACAAGATAGAGTTGAATCCACAAAAATAGATAGTATTACAAAAATAGTGAAACTAAAAACCAATCATGTATGAGTTGGTTTGTCAAAAATAAACCAAAGTTTTATGAACATAAAAGATAGAAACTACTGAATAATAGAGTGTATGATCCAAGGTGTTTTCACCATGCAATCAACATCATAATCATCAATTTAATGTGGATAGAAAAACAAATTTGATATTCAGAAAATAATGCTAACTATTATTCAAAAACAGACTGGCTACAGAATCATAGATTATGTAGCTAGTCTTATTATTAGCAAAAGAAATCAAAATCAAATCTCCCTATTTTGATTTTTCATAAAAAAATTGAATAAAATCAAACAAAATCGTTTTTACCATTAGAAACTATCAAACGAAGGATCGGACAGTTCTGAATTTATGATGGCTTTGAAACTAGTTGTATTTTTTATGATTATATTACCATATCTCTTGATTCTTTTATTTTCCCTTTCCATGTATGCTTTCAAGTATTGGTTCTCATGTTCCAACAGAGAATTACGAGCAGCTAGACATTTTACTTGTGCCTGTAAGAGCAAAATATCCCTATAATAGCCCTCTATCCAATCTAAGCATATGTCACAATGCATTGGTGCAATGGAAGACCAATGTGGAATACAGTCGGCAACAGGTATCTCATGTTTCCCTGTGGATTGTTCCAGGTCGTGACCAATGCCTGCAAAACCCTCCTTGCCTTTCAGACATGGGGGTAATTTAGACACGAAGTCATACTATTCAAATTGGGTAATAGCCTCATTCCCGGGACATTGGTTGTCTGGATCTTCCTGAGCCAAGAAATCATTTATATCTTGATCTGAACATTGATCATTGACCTTGATCATAGAGATAGAGCTCAAATGATCTCTTTTTCGATTCCTTAAACTCCTAGAAATCAATCGACCAGACCTCTTATTCCTAAAATTCAAATCAGAGTTGTGTTGTTTCTTACCCTTGTGAATTTTCTTTGCAACAGGCTTATCATTACTATTCATATTAGGTTCATTCGTAGTCACAAGGGAAACTTTTCCTTTTAATTCTCCAACTACTTGTTCCAAATATTTCCTAGGCGAAAACCTACATGGTAATTTCTTAACCATAGGGGTTTCCACAAAAATAGACATTGGTTCATTAAATTTGGAGCCATCAGGTGAATTGAAAACCTCGCTTTCGGTCACTGGTTTGTCCAAAATGGGGTTTACAATTAAAGGCGGGTTGACTATATTTTCAACCTGGGTGAAGAAGCCATTTCGTCTCAAAAAACTTTCCCAATTGTCACGTATTTTCAACAGGTGAGAAATCAACAGGATTTTAATGAGTCTGTGATGAAAACGACTCATCAGAGAGTTCATACTCTATCGCATATAGCGTTTAGACATTTTGTAAAGGCTCATTAACAGGTAGAAAGACATGTTAAATTAAAACCCTATGAATAACATAAGCAATCGAACGTGGTATAGAAAAACCAACCCATACCGGCCTTCACATGTGATAAATTGTTTCAAAATTAAAATGAGGTTGTGCCATCTAGGTTTTAGAAAAGCAATGGGAATACCTTTTGGACAGCAGGTGGATTTGCGGGAAACCGTGAACAAGATCCATGGAAGATCCTCCATTTTAGCATTCTTAAACCACTTTTCACCTTTCAATGGGAGTCTTGTCGCCCAGCTTATGAAATCTTATGTTATTTCCAACTGCACATCCTCGACCTTGGCCCTAAAACCATCAAAAGTCTGTGCAAAGGCCTGTGAAACCGAGAGGTTGTAGCCTTTGAATTTCCTAAGGAAGACATCCCACCTGTGAGCCTTCAAGTCATCTATTGCGTCATCATGGGAAAGAAGGGCTTGGAAACCGTTTGGCTCGATTTGAACCATAGGTGTCATTTCCACCGTGAAATAGATACAAAGGATATCACAGGAGGTAGGTTATGACTTCCAAAAGACGAGCAGCAGAGAGAGTTCTGTGTGGAATGTAATGGCATGAAAACTACAAAGTTTGGGGACTGTCATAACTTGGAAAAATGAGTTGGTGAAAATGAAAAACTAGAGGGCTCGTAGAACTATGATCCATTACCCACGATGAATACCAAACCCTCCAACAGTACCAAACCCCAAATCGCATAATGAATGATCTCATTAATTCTCAGGACAGTAAGGTGGATTGAAATTGTGGGTATAACATGCCTGTACCAAGCGACATGAGTGTTGATATGACTATTGAGATCATGAGACCCATACCAAATGTTAAACCATTTGTTTGTACATTCAAACATTTCACAAATTAAAACCAACGATCAACCATAGAGCCAATTAAGTCACGATACCCATAATACATAAAAATCATGATAGTGAATCGATCAATAAGTTCATAAAACTTGAAATTTAACAATATGTGGGTTTCTTCAAAGTGAGATTTCTTAGGTAGAAGATATAAATCCCAAACCAAGTTTTTATTTAAATTCATGCTTACAGTCATGAATTTAAAAACGAAAATTCAAATGAAAAACTCAATGAGAGAAGTTAATCCCAATCATCATCTCGAAGTTCAAAAACTTAAGTGTTTATAAATGAAAGGTGGTGATAGCTAAAAAAAGATATATTTTTTTGTGGTGACTTCGATTATAATTAAAATCGAAAAAAATTGGTGGTTGCCAACAATGGCGACATACTGGGTGAAGCAGTTATCTCTACATCACCAGAAAATTTATGTCAGAAAATCAGATGAAATAAATTTTTAGAAACAGTTAACAAAAGTTCAAGAATTATGATCATAACTCAGAAATAACGCAGTTTAGCATCGGATGTATTTATGTCAAAAGGTGTAATCTGGCATCTAATTTAGATTATGAGTGTAGCGATGTTTATGTAGTTGACTTCGATACTGTTGAAAGGGCCACTACTGCTAGCAAGCATCCATAGCCTCGACAGGGATGTAATTTAACCCAATCTAGTACCTCTATAATGTCCAAGAGTCGTCCATTCATGACAAACACTATTTTCACTTTCTCAAATTAAAAGACATACCTGAGGATATTCTTAAACCCTGCATTGCTTTGCTACCAGCAGGCCTATTCAGTACCCTAGCGAAGTTTCCTTAGTATCATGCATGCATTTACCCACTACCAGCAGACCTGTTCAGTTTCTCAGTGGGTTTACAAACACTTCCCACACATTACGGTGCTTTCAACCCTCTAGAATCTTTTTATAATTTCCAGAACTTCATGATATTCAAGAGGGTGGGGTGATACTGAAAAACTCAATAGTTCGGAATGAAAATTTAGATTATTTACAAATTCTTCTTCTATTTTGATGACCTTCATCATGATTTGGACACTTAGATTTATGTTAAGAAACCATCTCGAGGATGGGAAGGTACAGTTGAGTTGTTTTCCTTAAAACAGGGACAGCGTTAGAAGTTTGTTAACGATAATCGTGTCTTCTTGTAACTTCAATGAGAAACCAGAAACATTGATTTGAACAGAAACTTACTTCAGCTGATCTGAGTTTTAGCACTTACTGCTTAGGTGCTTGGGAAATTATCAATTGTTGCTAATGAATGAGAATTCTAATTCCATTCCAAAAATGAAATGGTGACTCGGACATAATTATTTAGAAAACAAATCAAAATCAAGAAAATGAAAAGAACCAAAAGAAAAACAGAAAAGAAAAAATGAAAAATATTTACAAAAGGGTGGAATAGAAATCATCAGGTTAAATACCTCTTGAGAGCCTATCCATTCACTGGGAAAGTGTCTAGATGTCCCTACAAATTATGCAGATGGAAAGAGTTGCGACCCAATTTTTCATAAATTACAAATGGTCCCAGCCACAGGTTTTGGAACTTGGTGTGTTCCCCCTTACACTCGTGGGATTTGTCCCACTTGAGAACCAAATCTCCAACATCAAAATTCCTATCAGAAGAAGAATTTTCATCGAACCATCTCTTCACAATTTTTTGGTGTTGATCCAGTTTCTATTTAGCTTGTGTTCTCACCTCTTCTAGTTTTAACAAAGCATTTATCCAGTTTTCTAAAGGAGGACACTCTTCTTCTTGGAATTTCTGTGATAACTGCAGAGAAGGAAGTAAGACATGCGAGGGAGAATGGCTTATATTCCGTAAATGAACAAGAAAGGGGAATTACCAATAGAATCTTTTGGAGTTACCCTATCAGCCCAGAGTGCATTATATAGTGCATTGTGCCAATTCTTGTGGTTTTCTGAAACTGAACTTTTGATAATTTTGATTAAATTCTTATTTCTTGATTCTACTAGACCATTCCCTTGAGGGTAGTAGATGGCATAATACTTTAGTTTAATCCCTTTTTCCAGAGAGAAAACATTCATATTGAGGGACGAAAAATAAGAAGTGTTATAAAAAACCAGACATTCAAGAATGTCGAATTAAACGATGATATGGGAGTTCAGAAAAGACACTACCTGATTGGTGTTGACCAATTTCATAGGTACATATTCATACCATCTTGTAAAATACTCTGTTGTTGTAAGGATATACTTGTGTTGTTGCAAAGAAGAGGGATTAATTGGTCCTATGATGTCTAGGCCCCATTGCTAAAAGGTGCATCTACAGTAACATGTTGCAAAGGGAAAGATGCCTTTTTCACCCATCCTACAGCATTTTGGCAGATTATACATTTACGGGACAGCATATGGGCATCTTTAAACAAGGTAGGCCAGTAGTATCCATCCCTCATCACTTTGTGGGCAGTGTTATATCTACCGAAGTGACCACCAGTTTCACCTGCATGAAGTTCAACCAGCACTCTTTCGTGTTGGAGTTACTTCACACACACCTAGGGTTTCTTTTTCCTAAGGTTTGTCCTTGTTTATTATTCATAATTAGTCATTATCTAGTCTCCTATAATTTAGGGGAGAATATTCCACCTGGAGAATATTCTCTTTCAATTAACACTTCAATTTGACTAGTTGAGTTGAGTTTAGATGCTGCATTGGTTTTGTCAGCATGCAACATTGGGATCATCACCATGCTAATTCGAAATTTCCTTGGTATAATCACCATAGTCTATCATTAGCCTTGATTCCCTAAGTTAACTCCTCACTACTCTATGTTCAATCAGTTAACTGAAGACTAGTTGACTAGTTAACTCAACTAGGTGGCAGTTCACTCCCGTAACTGCATGAGAGACTAGACTAGGTGGCAATTCACTCCTGTAACTACTGGTGTGTGTCCAGATCACTCTATACCACCACTATGGTGCATTGGTTATCCTCCAGTTGAACTCATTGAGTTATACAAAGTATATCATGTGTAAATTATTCATTATTCACAACGGTTAATGAGAATTCTTCCATTCTTTCTCTCCTTCTTCTTCTTTCTCCAATTCTCTCTGCAAATGTGTGTATTATTTTTTATATATATCTATTATGTGTAGTTTCAACACATTTACATGGCATCAGAGCTGACAGACTGCTAACTAAAATCTACACCAAAAACAATTTGCAGGTACAAAATATTGAAGACAACGGAAAGATGGAATTCCAAAAAGAATTAATTCTTACACCTTACAACTATTTTGCATGGAAGAAGAAAATATCCATACATCTCCGATCCAGAGGGTTGTACAAGTTAACCATGAATATGGATGCATATCCGACATCATCCATAGAAAAATTCAAATACTTAAATCTCATGGATGAGGCACTTGGAACAATTTGCAGTCTTATTTCTCTCAGTCTCCTTTTTCACATATCTTCTTATAAGACTCCCAATGAAGCCTAGAAAACCTTGGAAGGGATATTTGGAAAACAAGATGAGATGAAGGGACACATGATGGAGGTGGAGCTTCTCACATTGGATCCAAAAATCTTCGACAATATCCAATATTTCTTTACAAAATTTAAGGATTTACTGTCGCAACTCAAAGCTTGTGGGGTTGATAAATCGGCGGAGGAGAAACAAATGGTTCTCACCATTATCTCCAAGCTTGGTCATGAATTCTCTGTATTAGTATCTACATTCCATACTATCAGATTCACCTCTGGAGCCACCTGGAAGATGCCTTCTCTTGAAGACTTTATCGAATCCCTGACACAAGACCAAACCAAGATCATCAACATGGGCACAATCAAAGGCCCAAGGATGCATCCACTCACTATGCATGATGGTAGCCAAAAATATCATAAATCTAAAGATAAAGATAAATGGAAATCTCATGCACATCCTAAGAAGGAACGGTACAAAAAACCCTTCACTGATGCCTCTGGATCCAAAGGGGAAAAGGGAAGAAAAGGGGAGAAATGCACATACTTCCATAAAGGATTCCATTCAGAATCCACATGCATGCAAAAACAAATAGATCTGATGTCTCAAATACTTGAGAAAAACAACCTTGGAGATCGCATCCCTGAGGGTGCAAAGAAGAAGAAGACAGAAGATCTGAATTCCAAGAAAGGCAATTCTAGCCATGCCTTGATTGCCATCAACTCCTCTCCCGATACTTGAATCATAGATTCAGGAGAATCACATCACATGGATGCCTCAGAAGAAACCAATTCTTCATTGGATGCATGCAAAGGTCCTCCTATTCTGATGGGGGACAACTCTTATGTCGAAGTCACCGAAAAAGGAAGGATTGAACTCACCAATGGAAGCTTCGAGAATGTGTTGCATGTTCCCAAGATTTTTTTCAACCTTCTCTCCATGTGTCAGATGATGAATACTGGCACCGGAAAGAAATTCATATTCACTCCAAATTCCCTGGACATCTACAACATGCAAACCAACTCCATGGTTTCTACCGGTGAGGTAAATCATCAGTCTAGATTGTATACTTTTTCTGAATTCATTAAACCTAATTTTGCTTTACTACTTACTCATGTTGATGAAAGTAGTATGATATGGCATAAAAGGTTTGGACATTTGAATTTTAGATACATGCAACATCTTAGCAAGGGATGTGTTCTCAGAAAACACCCTCAAGAGAAATTCGACAAAGGAAAGTCTCAGTGAGCTTTTGCACCTTTAGATCTGATCCACAATGACCTCATGGGTCCTTTTCTGCATCCATCGATCAACAAAGCGAGGTTTGTTCTCATTTTTGTTGCCAATTTCTGACATTTTACATGGATCTACTTTCTCAGGAAAAAATTCGAGGTCTTTCAACACCTCAAAGATTTCAAAGCCCTAGTTGAGACACAGTCCGAAAAGAATATCAAAGTCCTCTGAACTAATAATGGAGGAGAGTATGTAAATCATGAGATACATAATATTTTCCATGATGCATGGATTCAGTTACAGCATACAGTTCCCTACACTCCACAGCAAAACGGAGTTTCTGAGCGGAAAAACAGATCTCTAAAGGAGATGGCATCTTCCATGCTGCATGAAAAGTCACTACCATAGAGACTATGGGCCGAAGCACTTAACTATGCAACATACATCCAAAATAGATCTCCCCATATATTTTTCAAGGATGAGACCCCATATGAGGCTTGGAGTGGCCTCAAACCAGAAGTGACCCACTTTCTCATTTTTGGTTCATGTGCATGGGTGTGGATTCCCTCTGAGAAAAGGAAGGCACTTGATCCATAGAGAACTGAGTGAATTTTTGTTGGATACCCTTATGGTGTGAAGGGATATCAACTTATTGATCTTTCCTCAGACCGGCTCATCATTGAACATAGTGTCCAATTCGAGGAAAGTGTCTCACATGTACCTCAGCAGCCGCATGCAGACACCTTCACTCTTCCACCTATTCGATATGATGAGCATGCACATGCCGACTCTTCTTTAGATGAGAGTTCTAATTTGAAGGACTCAGATGATTCAGATTCAGATTTAGTACAGTCAGATGTAGAATCAGAGCATCCAGATGCAGTTGTAGAGTCAGATCAGAGGCCCAAGTGGGCACAAACTACTCTTCAGGATGCAGGGGATCTCGTTGGTGGTCCAGCCGATACTAGGAGGACTCAATATTATTTCAAGGAGCCTCTGGTTACACTCATTGCCACTGAACCATTGCCCTATAGGCATATTTGCTTGGTTCAATCTTCTGATCCACAGTATTATGGCGAGGCTGCTGGAAATCCCTTTTGGGAATCCGCTATGCAGGAGGAGTACAACTCCCTCCTCAAGAACCAAACTTGGGATCTGGTTCCCCTTCCTTCTGGGAGGAAACTTGTCAGATGTATATGGGTCTACAGGACCAAGAGCACATGATGTAGCACCCCTACCTCAGCAGGTTCTGCACAACCTCCCAGACTAAGGATCATTCCTAGTACTCCTTTGATTCTGATTGACTCCTTGATTCCCTGTGGAAATTTTCCACACATAATTTTTTATCCACAGGTCCTTCTTAGAAGTTACGCCTGTGTGAATAAGCACTAAGTGCCAACTCCTACCCATGTGACCAGCTGACATGACCACAATCTTCACTCAAAAATTATTTCAGTTTTCACAACTTTACGATCACTGATTTGAGTCCCTCTGACTCTTCAATCCCCAAAACCCAAAAGGTTAACGGGTCCTTTGACTCCTCCCTTAACTTTACTTAATGTGGCCTCTATCTAAAACTTGAGGCCCAAATATTTCAGCACTTCGGAATTTTGCTTATCGGCGATTTGAAATGAAGCAACACCCTTCACTGATGGTTGAAATCGTGGTGATTCATTGTCACGATCAATGGCTCTGAAATCCCTATGATCTGACTGTCCTGATTCTATCGGGACATCTCAAATCGGGAGTTCGCAACTCTTGACTCTGAGTCACAACATCTTCCACGCACAACTTCTGAAATGATGAATTTAAGCATGAGACCAACAATCCTAGTTGATCTCGATCCAATGGCCACTATCCCTCCTAAACTTACAGGTGTTGAAAGACACTCATCCTTAATCTTCCTGTTGGTCGGCAAGATCCAACGGTTCACGGAACTTCGGTGATTCTCCCTTTGATAATTTCAACCATCCGTTCAAATTCCTCAAAGACTCCTGAAATACCTTGGCATCTTTCCTTCTGATCTTAACTTCTATGAGGCGAATCTGGGCCTCGTTCTTCCTTTGAACACTTCAAAGGTTCTAACCCTTCTTAATTTGGACTCTCACTATAACTCCTGGAGTCTAAGGAATCCCTGCACGCACACCTTGCAGCATTTCACAATAAACCCTGGTTATTTCACTCTTCAACTCTGTGCACTCATTTGCAACAACAGTTCTTCAACCTTTCTCCTCAGTTTAAAAAGTCTAAGACTTCAACTCCTTGGTGCACACCTTGCATGGATCTATGCGATACTTGCACTCCAGTTGGTATCAGAACAATGGTATCCCTTCTGATATTTTCTGAGATAAAACTCAAAACTCTGTCAACGCACTCTATGCGGACCTCCACTACACTCCTTGCAGGAATCCTCAGAACGAGAAACAATTGAAACTCATACTTCTCCTCTCACAGACTTCATACATTCAACATGAAATCAAGAGTGTGCACACACATAGCATTGAAACAAATTCACAATAGATAAGATAAGAAAAACTGTAAACATACCATTAAAATAGATGTAAACAAAAACCACCACAACACCATGAAATTGAATCAAAGCATTTTTATATTAATCCCAATGCTCATGTACATGGTTCAATAGAAATAGCTATCTTCTTATACCATCCTACAATCTTTGTTCTTCTCTATTCTCTTACTCTCTATATCTCTATAGCTTACAATGAGAATTATTCAACAATGCATATGAGGGTGTCTTTTACGAGTTTTCCCTCCTACGGCTCTAAGCTATCTAATCGAAATAAAATCTACAACTACTTTACATTCATTACAATTAAATGCCTCCATATCTGACAGATGAGAGCAGCGCTCAAGATATGTTTTACAATGTTGAAACATAAATGCAAATACGTTCTCTTAACTATTACATTAACGTTCCTTCATTCAAATTAAAAATGTCTCAAAATATGTGCGGGTGCAATTCCAGCTGTCCTTGCCTTTGCGCTTGCTTTACGGGCTCTCTTGCAATGCTCCTGCATCATACTCCCTTGGCTAAAAAATTCATGAACTCCTGTTCATGAGCTCTTGCACCAGCTTTCCATGTCTTTGGATATCTACTTCACTTTCCCAACTGGCATCCTCAATTGGGTGTCCCTTCCATTTTATCAAATACTCAAAATATTGTTTTCTTCGGGTCTTCTTCCCAACTCTCTGGCCAATTATCTTTTCCATGTGTGGATTTTCAGCTACAAGTAGTTGTTTAACCCATTGAAATTCCTTTTGATCCTTTGACCCCTTTGTTCCATCAGCTTTGTAAGGATACAGATCTTCTATGTTGAATATGGGTGATATTCCTACCCCATCTGGTAATTCTATTTCATAAGCATTTGCATCAAACTTTCGCAAAATCTTACATGGTCCAATTTTCTTCATCTTCAGCTTATTGTATGTTCCCCTTGGGAACCTTTATTTTCTGAGATGCGCCAGAACCAAATCACCTACTTCAAACTGAA
This sequence comes from Picea engelmannii, assembly GCA_009831015.1. NCBI lineage: Eukaryota > Viridiplantae > Streptophyta > Pinopsida > Pinales > Pinaceae > Picea > Picea engelmannii. Next base: position 205,386 of record ML795075.1, on the reverse strand, counting down.
GTTCTCTCCTGTGTTGATCTACTCTACACTTATGTTCCTTGTTAGAATTCTTTAACAGCTCTTTGATTTTGTTGTGGAGCTCTTGCATCTCTGCTGCAAAATCCTCTGCTCCAGCACTTCTGAATTCATTCTGCTCTAAGTCCCTCAACTCAGATACTCCTCTCAGCTACATTCCATACATAATCGTAAATGGGCTATGTCCTGTGCTCCGATTAGGTGAGTTGTTATATGCAAATTCCGCATGTGACAAAACTTGATCCCACTGACTGTGACATTCAGTGACTAAACTCCTCAATAAATATCCCAGACTTCGGTTCACTAACTCGATCTATCCATCTGTTTGAGGGTGATATGATGAGCTAAAAGACAGTTTTTTCACTAGATTCTTCCATAGTGTTCTCTGAAAATGACCAACAAATTTGCTATCCCTATCCAAAACAATACTCCTGGGTAAGCCGTGAAGTATAACAACTTCTTTGAAAAACTGATTTTCAATGTGAGTTGCATCACCGGTTTTCTGACATGGTATGAAATGTGCCATTTTAGAAAATCTATCAACCAACACAAATATGGAGTCACAACCCCTTTGTGTCATCGACAGTACTAACATAAAATCCATGCTTACCGCATCCCACGGCCTCTTTGGTGCTGGTAACGATTGATACAATCCTGTATTTTGTCTTTTCCCCTTTGCATGCTAACAAATTCTGCATATGTTCACGAATTTCTTGACATCCATCCTCATCCCTAGCCAATATTATGATCCATTCAATTGTGCAAAAGTCTTATCATGGTCGAAATGTCCAACCAATCCCCCACTATGTTTTTCCTTCGGAATATTCTCTATCATGGAACCCTTTGAAATACACAACTGATTTCCCTTGAATAACAGTCCATCCTAAATCAAATACTCAATCCACTAGCTTCTATCTCTGAGAACTGGATTCTCACATGCTTCATAAGCATCTTTAAAATATGCATCATCTTTTTACATGTCCTTAAGGCTATCAAAACCTAAGGTCTTCACACAAAACTCCTGTAGAATCAAACATTTCCTGCTCAATGCATCAGCAACCTTGTTAGCAGTTCCAGAAATGTTCTTTATAACAAAAGTAAAATTCTGTATATATTCAACCCATTTCGCGTGTTTCTGGTTTAGCTTCTCCTGTCAAGTTATGAATTGTAAAGCATGGTTGTCACTATACAAGACAAACTCTTTCAGAATCAAGTAATGCCTCCATTTCTTTAATGCTTGTATGATTGCATAAAATTCTTTATCATACGTGGAATATTTCACTTCGGCATCGTTCAACTTCTCACTGAAGTATGCAATCGGTCTATTGTCTTGACTCAATACTTCTCCAATCACAAATCCACTTGCATCACATCTGACTTGGAATGTTTTACTGAAATCTAGTAGAACCAAAACTGGTTTTCCAGTTATTTTCTCCTTAACAAAATTAAAACTCTTCTCTGCTTCCTCTATCCAATGAAAAGATTTATGTCTTTTCTTGAATGTGTCCATCATTGGTGCATAAATTCCACTAAAATTCCTGATGAATTTCTGGTAAAAATTGGCTCATCCATGGAAGCTTATGACTTCAAAGATGTTCTTTGGTGATGACCAATCTCTGATTTATTTTACCTTCTCAGGATCCATCTTCAACTCATTCGAAGAGATTACGAACCCCAAATAAATGAGTTCTTTCTTCATGAAATATGACTTCTTCAAATTTATCAACAACTTCTCTTGTTGCAACCTCCTCATCACTAGAGTTAAGTGTCTCAAATGTTCTTCATCAGTTTTACTGAAGATCAGTATATCATCAAGATACACAATCACAAACTTTCCAATGAAATCCTTCAAGACTTCGTTCATCAACCTCATGAAAGTACTTGGTGCATTCATCAAACCAAATGGCATGACAACCCATTCATATAGCCTTTCATTCATTTCGAATTTTGTCTTCCATTCATCACCTTCCCTCATTCGAATTTGGTGATATCCTCTTTTCAAGTCAATTTTTGAAAAAAACTTTGCTCCACTCAATCAATCCATCAAGTCATCCATCATGGGTAAAGGAAATCTATACCTGATGGTAATCTTGTTTATAGCTCTTGAATCTGTACACATTCTCCATCCACCATATTTATTTGGACTTAGCATTGTTTGAACAATGCATGGACTCAAGATTTCTCTAACCAATCCTTTGTCCATCAAATCCTAGACATGCTTCTTAACCTCTTCATTCTCCTACGGCGTCAATCTGTATGCTTCTTTGTTTGGTAAACTTGCTCCTGGTATAATGTCAATGTGATGGCTTATACTTCTGATGGGTGGAAATGAACAAGGTAAATCATCCACCACTGTATCTGTGAAATTCTCCATCATTTCCTGAATTTCCTCCGGTAGATCGTCCATCAAAGTACTTGTCAAAATGAATGTGGGTTTTCTGACTACAACAAACTACATGTCTTCTTCTTTCTTGACTTCATAAAGAATCTCCTTCCCACTCATGAGAAGTATAATATTGCTTGCTTCTGCTTTCACTTTTTTATCTTCAATTGGAAGAAACATATGCGTCCTACCATTCTTCTCTAAGTGTATGTGTTCCTTCTCCCATCATGAACAACATTTGTGTCATATTTCCATGGTCTACCCAACAAAAGATGATAGACATCCATGGGTATAACATCATATAAGATTTCATCTTTGTAACTCCCTATCTTAAATTCAACTAAACATTGTTTAGGGACTGTTACCTGATGTCCTTTTTCCAACCACGAGACTCTGTATGGGCTCGGATGTGAAACTCTCTCCAATTCCAACTTCTCCACCATTTATGCGGATACTAAATTATTTGTACTTCCACTGTCCACTATTACCTTGCATACCCTATCCTTGGTCTTGCAAGAAATTCTAAAAAAACTGTTTCTTTGGACTGGATTCTATATCTCCTTCTCTAGCTTTAAGGATCTTCCACCTTCTGCATCTTTTGCCTCAACATTTCGCTTTTGCGCTTCTAAAATGTGAGATTTTCCTCCTCCATCTCTTTTTCTATCGGGACATTCATAATAATTATGTCTGATCTTTCAACAAACAAAACATTTTATCTCACCACCTATGCCTCTTCCTCTTCCTCTGGATCACGGAAAAGTATTTATGTCGGAAGATTGTCTTCCCTGTGAACTTCCTCCTCTTTCTGGGTGAGTATGAGGTTTCTTTTCTTCCTCCTTGGGCTTTTGTACTCTATCCTGGGCAATTTCTTTGCCTCTACTCTGACTTCTATCTCTGCCTCTTTGACTTTTTTTTCGAGCCAATTTCTCTTCAGCCTTCAGAGCAATATGATAAGCATATTCCAAATTTCTATTCATCATCATGCTCATCTCATCCTGAATTTCATATCTCATACAATTCATGTATGTGGTGACCTTCTCATCATCACTTTCCCGATGACCTGCTCTAATGTTTATCCTATAGAACTCTTCAGTGTACTCCTTCACTATCATACCTTTCTGTCTCAAATTTTGCATTCTTCGAAACAGATTAATCTGGTAGTCCCTCAGTATAAATTTGGCTTTCATCTTTGCAGCCATTCTATCCCAGCTTTTGATTCTTTTCTTGCCTTTGCAATGCATGTTAGCCTATAGTTCATCCCACCACAGTGTTGCATGCCATTTAAGTCTAGTGACAGCATGTTTGACTTTCTTATCATCTTCGATATCTTCATAATCGAAGTACGTATCCAGATCTCTAAACCAATATAACAACTCTTCAATGTCTAAGTTGCCTTGATACATTGGGATGTCCATTTTTTCCTTGGCACCTATTCTTGCAACAGCTCTGAATAGACGTTCTTCTGCAGCATCTTCGGTTGTGACTTCTTCTCCAGCTCTAGCCTCATTTTCACTTTTGTCTTCACTGACATCTCCAACATCAACTGTTTGTCTCTGTGTTGTCTCCATAGCATCTAATCAAGCACAAGTTCTCTCATCTCCATTTCCACAGTTGGATCGGGCATTGGTCTATCTTGATGTCTTCTGGGCGGCATTGTTTTAAATCTGTTTACGCAGAATTAAAATCACAACTTGCCTTCTATCTCCTCTCGCCTACAGAAACAAATATTGTAGGCTCTGATACCACCTGACGCGGCACCCCTACCTTAGCAGGTTCTTCATGACCTCCCAGTCTAAGGATTGTTCCTAATCTCCCTTTGAGTATGATTGACTCCTTGATTCCCCACGGAAATCTTCCACACACAAGTATTTATCCACAAGTCCTTCTTAGAAGTTATGCCTGTACGAATAAGCACTAAGTGCCAACTCCTACCCACATGACCAACTGACGTGACTACAATCTTCACCTGAAAAGTATTTCAGTTTTTGCGACTCCACGATCACTAATGTGAGTCCCTCTGACTCTTCAATCCTCAAAACCCTAAAAGGCTAATGGGTCCTTTGAATCCTCCCTTGAATTTAATTAATGTGACCTCTGTCTAAAACCTGGGGCCCAAATATTTTGGCACTTCGAAATTTCTCTTATCAGCGATTCGAAATGCAGCAACACCTTTCACCAGTAGCCGAAATCGCGGTGATTCCTCGTTACGATCAACGACTTTGAAATACCCTTGATATGACATACTTGATTCTATCGGGACATCTCAAATCAGGAGTTCGCAACTCTCGGCTCCGAGCCACAACATCTTCCATGACCGACTTCCGAAACGGAGAATTTAAGCATGAGACCAACTCTCTTAGTTGATACAGATCCAACCACCACTATCCCTCCTAAGCTTACGGGAGTTGAAAGACACTCATCCTTAATCTTCCTGCTGGTCGGAAAGATCCAACGATTCACAGAACTTCGGTGATTCTCCCTCTGAGAATTTCAACCATCCGTTCAAATTCCTCAAAGACTCCTGAAATACCTTGGCATATTTCCTTCTGACCTTAAATTTTGTGAGGTGACTTCGGGCCTCGTTCTTCCTTTGAACACTTCAAAGGTTATAAACCTTCTAAATTTGGACTCTCACTATAACTCCTGGAGTCTAAGGAATCCTTGCATGTACACCTTACAACATTCACAATAAACCCTGGTTATTTCAGTCTTCAACTCTATGCACTCCTTTGCAATAGCAGTTCTTCAACCTTTCTCCTCGATTCGAAAATTCTAAGACTTCAACTCGTCGGTGCACACCTTGCACGGATTTGTGCGATACCTGCACTCCAGCGGGTATGAGAACAATGGTATCCCTCCCGAGCTTTTATGAGATAAAACTCAAAACTCTGTCAACACACTTTATGTGGACCTCCACTACACTCCTTGCAGGAATCCTCGGGATGAGAAACAATTGAAACTCATACTTCTCCTCTCACAGACTTCATACATTCAACATGAAATCAAGAGTGTACACACACATAGCATTGAAACAAATGCATAACAGAGAACATAAGAAAAATTGTAAACATACCATTAAAATAGATGTAAACAAAAACCACCACAACACCATGAAATGGAATCAAAGAATTTTTATATTAATCCTAGTGCTCCTGTACATGGTTCAATAGCAATAGCTATCTACTTATACCATCCTACAATCTTTGTTCTTATCTATGCTCTTACTCTCTACAACTCTACATCTTAGAGTGAAAATTATTCAACAATGCATATGAGGGTGTCTTTTACTATTTTTCCCTCCTATGGCTCTAAGCTATCTAATCGAAATAAAAACTACAACTACTTTACATTCATTACAATTAAATGCCTCCATATCCGAAAGATGAGAGAAATGCTCAAGATCTATTTTACAATATTGAAACATAAATGCAAATACGTTCTCCTAACTATTACATTAATGTTCCTTCATTCAAATTCAAAATGTCTCAAAATATGTGTTGGTGCAATTCCATCTGTCCTTGCCTTTGTGCTTGCTTTATGGGCTCTCTTGCGATGCTCCTGCATCAGCGCAGTAGATGGACAGATCAGAAGATACCAAGCTAAGCTTGTCACCAAATTCTTTCAACAGGTTCATGGTATTGACTATGATGAGACCTTCGCGCCAGTAGCGAAGATGGATTCCATACGATTGGTACTTGCCATTGCATCAACCAAGGGATGGGAAGTCCATCATATGGACATGAAGAATGCATTTATTCATGGTGATATCTCTGAGGAGATCTACATGGAGCAGCCCCAGGGATTCATGCAGGACTCATCTTTGGTCTGTTAACTGAAGAAGTCACTTTATGGCCTCAAGTAGGCTCTGAGGGCATGGTATGCCAAGATGGATTCCTACCTGTTGTCACAGAACTTTGTACATTGTAAATCAGACCCAAATGTCTACATGCTCAAGACAGTTGATTCGCTTCTACTTTTAGTTCTATATGTCGATGATTTGTTGATCACAGGGTGCTTGACTTCAGCGATTGCTGCAGTAAAGAGGATTCTACATGACAAGTTTTTGATGACATACATGGGTCCACTACACTTCTTCCTTGGACTCAAGATCAGTCAGGATGCATCAGGAATCAAATTGTCTCAGGCCAAGAATGCATGAGATCTCCTTGAGAGATTTCACATGACAGATTGCAAGTCTTCTCCGACTCCTTTCCTATCAGGAGTCAAACTTGAGGATGGAGAGGAGACTCCACTGGTTGATAGCACACTGTACAAATAGCTAGTGGGGAGTTTGTTGTATCTCACACACTCTAGACTAGACCTCTCATATGCAGTTGGTGCAGTTTCCAGGTTCATGCAGGAGCCGCATGAGCTACATTGGAAAGCTTCAAAGTGTATCCTTTGATACATACATGGCACCATCACCTTTGGGATTCATTATGCAGCGGACTCTACATTATATCTCATTGGGTTTACTGATTCCAACTGGGTTGGCGATAGCATTGATTGCAATTTCACATCTGGTTACTCACTCAGTCTTGGTTATGGGCCTATCTGTTGGTCAAGCAAGATTTATGTCATTTCTCTATCTTCATCCAAGGAAAAGTATAGAGGGGTAGTTAACATAACCATTTAGGCTATGTGGCTACAACATTTTCTCACTAAGTTGGGCATTTAGTTTCATCGGTCGATCGTCATCTGGTGTGACAACCAGAGCACTCTGAAATTATTCAGAGATCCAGTTCAGAGGCAGCAGACGAAGCACGTCAAGATCCACATGAACTACATCTGGGACTTAGTACACGAGGGGATCATCGAATTATAGTTCTGTCCTTCAGTAGAACAGATGGCAGACATCTTCACCAATACCTTCACTGAGAAGAAATTACATTCTTTGCGAAGTCATCTTGGAGTGAAGGACACATTTTCATAGCAATTTTAGTTCTTCTTTTCACATGCATTGTACCTTGAGGGGGGGTTTTCCCATGAGGTTTTCCCTCTTTCCTCACTTTATTTTCAGTGTATCTTTTATACTTGGGTACATAACATGGCCTCGTTGCCGATACCCAATCTTTATTTTCACCATAGTGATGTTCACGGGGGGTGTTGGAGTTACTTCACACACACCTAAGATTTATTTTTCCTAAGGTTTTTCCTTTTTTATTAGTCATAATTAGTCATTATCTAGTCTCCTATAATTTAGGGGAGAATATTACACCTGGAGAATATTCGATTTCAGTTGACACTTCAGTTTGACTAGTTGAGTTGAGTTTAGATGTTTCATTGGTTTTGTCACCATGAAACATTGGGATCATCACCATGCTAATTCGACCTTTCCTTGGTATCATCACTAGAGTGGCGCATTATCCTTGATTCCCTAAGTTAACTCATCACTACTCTATGGTCAGTTAGTTTACTAAATACTAGTTGATTAGTTAACTCAACTAGGTGGCAGTTCACTCCCGTAACTGCCTGGGAGACTAGACTAGGTGGAAGTTCACTCCCATAACTGTTGGTGTGTGTCTAGATCACTCTAGACCACCACTATGGCGCATTGGTTATCCTCCAATTGAACTTATTGAGTTATATAGAGTATATCATGTGTAAATTATTCATTATTCACAATAGTTAATGAGAATTCTTCCATTCTTTCTCTCCTTCTTCTTATTTCTCCAATTCTCTTTGCAAATGTGTGTATTATTGTTGAGCTAGATCTATTCTGTGCAGGTTCAACACATTTACATTTTGGACTCTTCCTTTTCTAAACAGCACAGAAAAACACCATCAAATTTCTTTCGAAATAATACATCATTTATTAACTGGAAAGATGCATATTTGAGCCTAAGTGCTCTTCTATTTTTAGGATCAAAATTGCGGGGAGCAGATCCATGCATTAAATAAAATTTAATGTTCTCATACCATGAATTGGGTGTAACTTGTGCACAGCTGATCTATTTTTCATTATGTTTATTTATAGTTGAGGTGTTTATTTGGCTTTCTCGTTCTTCAACTGAATCAGCTACTAGTTTACACAGGCCTTGACCTCTAAAAATTTGTGCAGGAGTTATTTCAAGGTCATATTCACGTAGTGAAGTCATCCAATTTTCCATTTTCTCACCCAGCTCTTTTTGTACTAATATGTTTCTCACAGTAGGGTAAGGAACAATAACTTTGGTTCTAGATTTCAATAGGTAAGACCAAAAAGCATATGCCTGCTGATCTATTGTTGGGTAATTAAGTTTTTCTCCTTTAAAAGCTGAGATCATGAAGGCAATGGGTATCTCATTGCTTTCAGCATTTTTCTCTGTAAGTACAACAACATAAGATCAATCAGATGCAAAAGTGTAAAGAGTGAAATCCTAAGAAAAATTGGGACTCATCAAGGAAGGGGCTTCTATTCTCACCTTTCTAATTGAATCGAAAGCCTGACTTTATTGTAGTCCCCAATGGTACAAAACATATTTTTTAATTAAATTTTGTGGCGGTCTAACCATTTCCAAGAAACTCAGGACAAATCTTCTTATGAAATTAATCTCGCCCAAAAAGGATTGCATGGCCTTTTTGGAAAAAGGAGGGGGGATTTTAACAATATCTTGGGTTCTTTAGGGGTCAATAATCATTCCATCCTTAGATACTATAAGCCCAAGAAGTTTTCCTTTATTTACTACAAAGACCGATTTCTTAGGGTTGAGAGATATGTTGAACTTGCAGCATCATTCCAGGACAGCCCTAAGGTGAGACAAGTGATCTTTCTTGTTTTTAGAGAAGACGGTAACATCATCAAGATAGACCACGACTGATTGGTTAATGAGGCCACAAAATTTTTTTATAAGACAGGTCTTTCAACCCTCTAGAATTTGTTTATAATTTCCAGAACTTCATGATATTCAAGAGGGCGGGGTGATATTGAAAATCTCAATAGTTCGGAATGAAAATTTCGATTATTTACAAATTATTCTTTTGTTTTGATGA
>ML795075.1:166845-195916 GCA_009831015.1 Picea engelmannii | reverse complement strand
TAAGACAGGTCTTTCAACCCTCTAGAATTTGTTTATAATTTCCAGAACTTCATGATATTCAAGAGGGCGGGGTGATATTGAAAATCTCAATAGTTCGGAATGAAAATTTCGATTATTTACAAATTATTCTTTTGTTTTGATGAACTTCATCATGATTTGGACACTTAGATTTCTGTTAAGAAACCATCTAGAGGATGGGAAGGTACATTTGATTTTTTTTCCTTAAAATAGGGACAAAGTTAGAAGTTTGTTAAAGATAATCGTGCCTTCTTCTATTTTCAATGAGAAACCAGAAACATTGATTTGAACATAAACTTACTTTTGTCGATATGAGTTTCAACACTTACCACTCAGGTGCTTGGGAAATTATCAATTGCTGCTAATGAATGAGAATTTTGATTCCCTTCCAAAAATGAAATGGTGACTCAGACATAATTATTTAGAAAACAAATCAAAATCAAGCAAAATGAAAATAACCAAAATAAAAATAGAAAAGAAAAAATAAAAAATATTTACAAAAGGGTGGAACAGAAATCATCAATTCAAATACCTCTTGACAGTCTGGCCATTCACTGGGAAATTTTTTGGTTGTCCCTCCAAATTATGCAAACAGAAAGAGCTGGGACCCAATTTTTCAGAAATTACAAATGGTCCCAGCCACAGGTTTTGGAACTTGGTGTGTTCCCCCTTACCCTTGTGGGATTTTTCCCACTTGAGAACCAAATATCCAACATCAAAATTCCTATCAGAAGAAGAATTTGCATCGAACCAGCTCTTCACAATTTGTTGGTGTTGATCCAGTTTATGTTTAGCTTGTGTTCTCACCTCTTCTAGTTTTAACAAAGCATTTATCCGGTTTTCTAGAGGAGGACACTCTTCTTCTTGGGATTTATCTGATAACTGCAAAGAAGGAAATAATACATGCAGGGGGAGAATGGATTATCTTCTGTAAGTGAGGAATAAACAGTAATTACCAATAGAATCTTTTGGAGTTACCCTATCAGCGCATAGTGCATTATACAGTGCATTGTGCCATTTCTTGTGGTTTTCTGAAACTGTCATTTTGATAATTTTGATTAAATTCTTGTTTGTTGATTGTTAATCCCTAAATAATGGCTCATTACCCCTTAATTGGGCCATGTTACATTAGTAATGTTATATTATATATGTCAATTTTAGTCCATTAGTTGTAATTATACCTCCTAGTCTCCTATATATACCAAGGAGACATTTTCATTTGGAATCATCTTGTAATTGTACATTTATGTGGGCATAAGGAGGTTTCGCCCTCGAAGAGGATTATTATCTGAATTTATCTCTTTTTCAAGGCTTTGAGTACTTATTTTGAGGTTTTTCTATGCTATATTGATATTTGGTTCTTAACATATGGTATCAAAGCTCAAGGTATTGGGGTTTTGCTACTACATTTGAGACACCTTGGAATTTTCGTTATTCTACAATGTTTCAGAAGAAATGGCTTGGAGGGTATTTGTTAGACAGATCAAGGTATGTTGGGTTAAAATTTCATCTCCTAAGGCCTTATACTTTTGGATGTACAACCTATGAAAGATAGGGTTCTAGAATCATCCCGAACTAAGTCATTGCGGAATTTTCGCTATAAAAATTGTTCTATAACATTTCAGACCCTAAAATCCAAAGGATATTCATAGAAATTAGTAAGGTATCTATGGTAAAAATATCATCTTCTGGGTCATCTTAAATTTGTAGATACACCCTATGAAAGATAGGGTATCTGACTAGTCTCAAGAAGGTGTTCAAGGTAAAACAATCATAAATTCTTCCTAGAGTATCCAAATTGAGTGATACTAGATGCATTGGATAGTAGATAGTCCTTAGTATTTATGGTATGAGTTTCAAAATTTTATATCAATTATTTTGTGTGGGGCGCGCTATACAAGTGAGATCTCTTGGAAAGGACAAAAATTAGCAAGTTGTGAGAAAGTTACCGTAAATTCCACTTAGCACATCCAATTTTGATTAAACCTATGGCACTGCAGAGAAGAATTATCAGAGAAATACAAAAAATAAAGTTCCATACCCATAAGGGTTGAAACTTTGGAGATACAGCGAAAGAAAGATTGTCTAGCAGAACCACCTCAAAATCAAGGTTCAAAAGTGATACTTGGCCAACATGCCACCCAAAAAGGGAACTTCTACACCAAATAAGCCTCTAGAAAATCCTACATGGACTCTTGAAGAAGGTGAAGAAATTCATAGGGACATAAATGATTTACAAAAGAAGACAGTAAAAAAATATGAACTACAAGAGAAGATGGAGGGTTTAAAAGGGGAGATCATGGAAGGATTGAAAATTTTCCTAATAAAGAGGACACCTGAAAGTGAAAATGTATCCCATGAAATTCATGATGAGGACACAAGGAAGGTGAATCAAGAATGGAGAAACTCCAACTTTGGGTTGAATACCAACCACGTTCCTAAGATCGATATGAGGAAGTTTGATGGGAAGGACCCAATCACATGGATACTTCAGATGGAGCAATTCTTTGATCTACATAATGTGCCACATACACAAAAGGTACGAATTGCTTCTTTATATTTATATCCCAATCAATTTGTATGGTATCGATGGCTTTGTTCTCGCAAATCACTTGTCACTTGGACAATTTTCACAGAAGAAATGATAGCACACTATGAGGATACAAGGAGCAATACCTTCTTTAGCCAATTGATAAATCTCAAGAAAAAGGGGTCAATTACAGAGCACATTGAGAACTTCCAAACATTGAATATAGAGGTAACAAATATTCCAAATGAGCACTTGTTTGATGTATTCATAGGAACTTTAAAGGATAACATTCAACATATGGCTATGGCTACTAGAAGGACCAATCCTAACAGCTATAGAGAGAATAATGCTCCTTCTAAAACACCTCAACCTACAAGGTTGACACCTCAACAATTGGAGGAAAGAAAAGAAAAAGGTTTATTATTTAATTGTGACAGCAAGTACAGTAAGGGACATAAGTGTGGTGAGAAGAAATTATTCTACATATATTGTGAAGAGGAAGAAGAACAAGAACAAGAAAAAGAAAAAGAACCATCTCAAGATGAAAACGTAGAAGCAATTTCGTCTGAAGAGTTGACTCCCACGATATCGTGTAATGCATTGGTTGGAATTAGCACTACTCAAACCCTCAAGATCGAAGGATATATCAAAAATAAAAAGGTAATAGTCCTAATTGATTCTGGCAATACTCATAATTTCATTCATTGTATATTATCCAAAGCTCTCAATTGCTTTGTATATCCATCGCCAGAGTTTCAAGTAATGATTGCAGATAGAGGAACTATCAATTGCTCAGGAAAATGCAATAAGATCAATCTTACTATGGAGGAATATGTAATGAATAGTCCAATGATTTCTATACCCATGGGTGGTGTTGATGTTGTACTAGGAATCCAATGGTTACAATCATTAGGAATGGTGGCTTTTAATTTTCAAGAACTTTTCATGAAATTTTCATTGGAAAGAAAAGAAATTGAGTTAAGAGGTATCACAGGGAAACCCGGTAAGGTGATAAGCTCTAATGGCATGACAAAATTATTGAAAAGGTGGCATCAAGGTGTTATTGCACAACTATGCTCACTATATGTTCAAACATCTAAGTCATTTATTCCTCTAGATCTCCAAGGGATCATTGATAAGAATTCCAAAGTATTTGAAGATATTCCCAAAGGTCTTCCACCGACTCGAAATCATGATCATGATTGTTAGGACCCATAAATGTCCCTTTTTCATCACATCTTTTTCTTATTCAACCTTATCATCTCTAAGCTAATGCCTACTATAATGCATGCTAAGACCTTTTTTTCCCAAGGTATGAATCATTTATCTTGATTTTATATTTTCATTTACTTAGCATGTTTGATTGGTAAGGTTCACATGTTTTACCCATAAAATGATTCAACTAATGACAGAAATGAATAGAACAGCCAAGTCTTAAAGAATGGTCGTTGTTGTTACACCAACTGTTACAGCTATGTGCCAATATTGGAATTTGTTATAGCTATGCACCAATCTTGGAAGCTGTTACAGCTATGCGCCAATCCTGGAAGTTGTTACATGATTGTTGCAACAGGTGCCACCGATTCTGTTGTTACACAACTGCTGCAACAAATGCCACTGATTTTGTTGTTATACGACTGCTGCAACAAATGCCACTGATCCTGAAAGATGCTACACCTACTGTTACATGTTTTAACTTACAAGATTATTTCTAGATCTTGTATTAATGATATCATACGAACATCTTGAGAATTGGGGATTCTCAAGGTTGTTCTGATTTTAACTGAATGACTCTGACTTTAAATAGAAGAGCTTTTGTAATTAGAGGGATGGATTTTCACTGTGAGAAAGTGAAGTGAAGCAAAGCTTATTGTACAAAAATATTTTAGCAAATCAATAGAAGAGTGGATTGAATTTCTTTAGCAGACTATAGCCTATTTCTTTGAGAGGATTCAGTGAGAAGGAAAGGGCCCACCTTCCTCATAGATTCCCCTATGTTTTGAATTCCAAAATATTTTTTTTAATGTGAATGGTTTATCTGTTAAACAATTCTAGAATACAGTTATTTTTATAGTCTAGTTCCTTCCTATTAGATGTGCATAAATATGTCTCATGAGAATTAAAAGTCAATTATTGAACACTGCTGGAGAACTGCTTTCCCTTTCTCTGCATTAGATTAAAATCTTGTTTTCAAGTAAAAGAAAATAAAAGTGTGAATTACTTTCTTGCAATAGGTAGATTTCTTTCTGCAATTAGTAGATAACTTCTTCTTGCAAAAGTAAAATAGAAAGTTAGATTAGAGTAGGTAATCCAGGATTCTTATACACTCATCGGTTTAGATTTCAAATTATGATTTCAATTCTGTATAACTCCAGCTGTGTCAACATAATTGTGTTAGTGATATTTTTTGTTTATTTTCCCTACTACAATTAGATTAGTGTTGCTTCCATAATCTAGCATAGACTGTGCACAATTATCTTGAAATAACAGACTTCCATGGGTTGACAATTTATATTGCACACCTTAATTTTCTATTCATTGAGACAATTAAAGTGCCCAACATTTTGGCGCCATTGCCGGGGAAGATAATTATGGATTTTTGTAAGCACATTAGTTTTTTTTTTAAGGAATGATTAGTCTGCATGAATCGAGGAATGTGAGGACGTATTCCCCAAAATACTAACCCTACAGATACCAAAGGACGTGGAGGAAGAAATCCCATACTGGGAAGGCAAACATTTGTTGATGAAATAATAGCCAAAGTAGATTCTTCTTCAATATCTATTTTTCACCCTGCAAATCCTCCAAGAAGACGTAATCCTCAATCATCAGAACTACCCCTTATTGAAACATCATTTTCATCAAGGGCTGGAGCTGAATCCAAAGCTAAATATTTGTCACCAAAAAATCTACAAGCAACACTGGAGAACATTGAAGATCAAGGAAGTATACTTCAAAATAGGGAAAATCCAGAAGAAGCGGTTTATCGGATCAACGGTCGGATAGTCACTAAAGAAGAGTGGTGCGCTTTTCATATTGAGTGGAGAGAAAGAGAACATATGGAAAATCAAGGGGATAATGAAGAAGAGTTCCACCAAGAGAACCCACAAAACAACGAAGATCGGGTAAATAATGAAAATACTATCTCTACCCTGGTTTTTCCTATTTCTGATGTTCCCACACGAGGGATGGCTCCTATGAAAAACATACCTCTCTCAGCTCTGCCAAATTTTCATGGATTGTCTACTAAAGATCCGGATGAGTTTTTATTTGAATTTGACATTTTGTGTAGAAGCTATGACTACACTACCACTGCAACAAAGCTTAAACTATTTCCAGCTACATTGAAGGGTAATGCGTTAAGATGGTTTATGAGCCTAGGAGGAGAGAAAATTTCAACATGGGTACAAATGAAGCATCTTTTTCTGAACAAGTACCAAGACTAATGCCAAACAAGAGAATGAAGGGAGGAATTGTTCAAGATTTATCAGAAGGAGGATGAGACCCTTGAAGATTTTGTGGAATGACTCTAGTATAATCTACAAAGGTCTAGACATCTAGATGTGAGTAAAGACATTTTGAAAACTATTCTACTAAAAGGAATTAGAGAAGATTGTTTATATATACTGAATATGATTGGTAAAGGAGATATATCTAAGGAATCCTATGAGGAAATTGTAGACCTATGTAAAAGATGTTCTCGAGGATCTACAAAGAATAGGTCAGCTACCAAGGATACCACTTTTTCAAGGTACAAAATCTAGTCAATGGAGGAGCAACAAGAGCATAAATAGGTAATCTGTTAGAAAATTTCAAAACATAGATGATTAACTCTTTTTCTTCACAAATTGACACCTTGAAGATCAAGCATAAAAAAGCAGAATCAGAGCAAGCATTGTGCATTTTATGTTCGAAATGCAGAAAGAAGCATCCACCAAGGGAGTTCCCACTGAACAATGTCCAGGTATGTCTTATTTGTGAATTATATCATGCTACTGACCAATGTCCCTCTCTACTAGGAGTAAGAGCATCAATGAAGGCAACTAATGAGGAAGCAGAGGCTGCCTATCTAATTACACAAAGGAGACAATGGCATCCAAGAGGCCAAGGTATGAAGTCTCAATTCTCTCCTGCAACACTTAATTATTGGAACAATCAGCCACTATATGGCTAGACGAATGCTCCCCCTCCACATCAAATTTCAACCCCTTATCAAGATCCCAATGCATGGTTACCTATGCCCCATCAACAGAATCATCATGGACAATGGAACCCATATTGGAGAGGCCCTCAACAATAGCTTATTTATCAAAACCATCACCAACCGAACCCCTATCAACAATAGTTCCAACCCCAGTATCAGCAGCAACATATGCATTTAGCCCCTAATGCCCCACTAAAAAATCCTCCTTTATGACCTCAGATGCCTGTGCAACCTAACCCAAACCCAAATAATAAGGTCATTCAGAACATAGATATACACAATGTGCCAGCCTTGTCTATTACTCCTATGCCTTGTGATGAAATCAAATTAAGATCAGGGAGAATAGTCGAGTCAATAATTGAAGATGCTCCATCTTCAGAGTCAAACAAGGAATCGGGGGAAAGACCATCTGCGGATACAGAATAAATTGACCAACCTATAATAGAGTTAGTAGACCCACCATTCCCTGAGAGACTAACAATTACCAAACCTGTGGAATTACCATCTTTCAATATCTTAGGAGAATTTCAAAATCTGCACGTTAATATTCCACTATTGCAAGAGATAAGAGATGTCCCTATTTATTCCAAGATTGTAAGAGATCTCTATATAAAAATACCTGGACAAAAACCCAGGGATCCCCTCATAGTGCATGTAGTGGGGGATTTTTCTGAACTATTGTTAGGCAAAACCCCACCTAATAAATATGGCAACCCAGGAAACCCTACAATCACTGTCAAAATTGGACAGACATATATCCCCCATGTGCTAGTCGACTTAGGGGCAGAAATTAAAATCATGCCAATAGAAACTATACAATTGTTGCAACTTAGAACACAAGTTCGACCTACTCCTACCATTCTCGAATTAGTTGATCGTTCTACCATCAAACCAGAAGGAGCAATAGATGATTTAGTCATTTTCGTGGATTCATGGGAGTATCATGTTGATTTTTTCTGGGAGGTGTTATCCACATTTTTGGTTATCAAGATGATATTATGATTATGTCATGATGATGGAAGATCAAACTCTTCATTAAGAACATTTTCCTGAAGAAGGTTACACTTGTCATTTTCTCAAAATCATATTTTGAAAATAGTTCGCAGGCTGCATATATACTCTCCTGCGAGAATCCTTAATTCCCACATGATGCATTCATCTTGACTGCGGAATTTCCACACTGTGTCAATGGTTAGGATGCGGACATGTTTCTAAAGGAAGAAAATGAATAAGTTATCGATCCTTCTAGAAGGAATCTTCTAGAAGGGTGAGTTGGAGTTCGAATGGTTGGCAAAATACTGACTTTCCAGATATCTTGGGATCATTCCCTATCCAAGTAACTAATCAATCTTCTCTTATATATTGAGGAGATTACTTATGGAAAGGGTTAAGAACAAGAAGAAGAAGCAAGCTAGCTAGAGATTGATTGGAGAACTTGTGCAAGACTGTATGGAGGATTGAAGTTACAGCAGCAAGAGACAACAAGTAATCATATGTGGTTGAACTTCTTCATGCATGAGCAAGTGTGTGTATCAGAGCTAGGAGCCATCGAAAGGAGATCTACGACATCAAGGCTCGGGTTGTATATTTCTCTTTCATTTAATGAAATACATGAATATGTCCCTTTCCCATAATGATGATGTCATCTTATTACATGATTCCTTGATCACATGTATAGACTAGGTATCGAATATATTAATGCCTTTGTTGTGATTGGTTTGTGTTGTTTTGATTGAAATGACACAAGAGCATCAGAGCAGAGCAAGGAACAATAGATATTAAAGGAGAGTGTTCATAAGGTATGTCCACCATCCATTTCTCTTAGTTCATTCAATATCGAGCTCTAGGGAAAGAGTAGTATTCTGTCACGGTTTGTTCCAGATCCAGGTGGATCTGGGGAGATTGGTCTGTGTCCGCACTCATGAATTTATCCATAAATAGGAGGCCACCCTCTAATTATAGGAAGACCATGGTTAGCTACATATGATGCTTTCATTGGTTGTAGATCTAGTTCCATGACCATCTCTGATGGTTATAACACAAAAAAACTGACCTTGTATCCTCATGCTACACCCAGTGCAGAACCTGAAAATTCTTTATAAATGGACACTGAGGATGAAAGTGCTTTGCATGTGCTAACCATAGGAAAATCCCTGAGTTTAAAAGATGAGATAGAGGATGAATTAATCAACTGCTTTATCTATGACTCCTCTATTGTTACATGGAACACGTACCACCGATTGATTAGATTATTTGGCCCCATCGCCCAGGAAGACATGAGCTCAGAAATGTTCTTAGAAACAACTAAAAATCAAAATGATTCAACTGTAACAGAAAATGTTGTAACAACAGATGATGAAACATCTGAATTGTTTCCTAAATTCAGTTCCAAGAGCATCGTTGTAGAAATTGAACCTAGAAAAACCTTGAACATCAATCTCGATCTATCCACTACTGAGACTCACCAATTGATGAAATTATCGATTGGACATAAAGAAGCATTTGCCTGGGATTACATGGATATGAAAGGCATTTCCTATGAACTATGTGCCCACCATATATACATTAAATAAGAATGTTGTCCCATTTTCCAACCCCAAAGGAGGATGAATCCAAAGCTTAAATAAATTGTTAAAGAGGAACTCCAGAAACTTCTCAATGTTTATTTCATTTACCCTATATCAGATAGTGAGTGGGTCTCACCATTGGTTATTGTTCCTAAAAAGAATGGAAAATGGAGAGTCTGTGTAGACTATAGATCCTTTAATAAAGCCACGCAGAAGGATCATTTCCCTCTGCCATTTATTGATCAGGTTCTAGACAACCTAGCTGGGAAAAAAAATTCTCTTTCTTAGATGGATTCAGTGGCTATAACCAGATAAAAATTGCTCCACAGGACCATGATAAGACCACTTTTACTAGCCCTTGGGGTACATTTTCTTACAAGGTTCTCCCATTTGGCTTGTGTAATGCACCAACCACTTTCTAGAGAGTTGTAATTGGCATTTTTTCTGATATGGTGAATGATTGTATGGAGATATTCATGGATGACTTTACACCTTATGGAATTGATTTCAATGAAGCCTTGGATAATCTGGAAAAAGTGCTCAAAAGATGTATACAGTCTCATCTTTCTTTAAGTACATAAAATTGCCATATGATGATGAGAGAGGGTGTATTGTTGGGACACTTCATTTCTTATGCAGGAATTCAAGTAGACCCAGCCAAAATCCAAGTAATTTTGGACATTCCAACTCTGTCAAATCAGAAAGAGGTAAGAATTTTTTTAGGGCATGTTGTCTATTACAGGAGATTCATTAAAAAAAAAATCCAAACTGGCTTCCCCCTTGTTTTTTCTATTAACAAAAGATGTTGACTTTCGTTGGACTGACAACTGTGAATTGTCTTTTATAGATCTAAAACAGAAATTGTCCACAGCTCCCATTTTGAGAGGGCCCAATTGGGCTCTTCCATTTCACATTTCTTCATATGCCTCAGATACTGTGATTGGTGCAGTACTAGGGAAACAGGAAGATAAAGAGCCCTATTCCATCTACTATATCAGCAAGAACATGGCTCCTGCTGAATTAAATTATACAATTACTGAAAAACAATTCTTAGCAGTAGTTTATCAATCAATAAATTCAGGCATTATGTCACTGGATATCCTACTTTTATTCATATTGATCATACATCAATTAAATATGTGACGAATAAAACTATTACTAATTCCCGAGTAACAAGATGGTTGTTACTACTACAAGAATTTGACATCACTATAGTAGATAGACCAGGAAAAGAAAATGTGGTTGTTGATTTTCTCTCAAGGTTACATATAAATGATGATAATTTACCTATTGATGATTCCTTTCCATATGAACATTTGTTTGCAATATCTTCTCACTCACCTTGGTATGCAGACATTGTTAATTATTTGGTTGCAGGGAAGGTACCTCCCCATTTGTCTCCTCGAGAAAGAAGGAATATTATTCAGAAGAGTGATTGGTATAGTTGGATAGGAGGATACCTTTTCTACACAGGCCTGGATCAGGAAATCAGGAGATGTGTAAGGGATGATGAAGTGTATGATCTGTTGAAGGCTTGCCATGATGGCCCTTGTGGGGGTCATTTTGTTGATAAAAGGACTGGGCATAAAATTTTAAAGATGGGCTATTTTTGGCCCACCATATTTCAAGATGCCAAGAAATACGTTCAAACTTGTGACAGTTGCCAACGAATGGGTCAGCCAAATCATAGGGATGAGATGCCTCTCCAGCCTCAGGTAGTTTTAGATCCTTTTGAGAGATGGGCCATGGATTTCATAGGACCCATTAACCCACCTTCTAATCAAAAAGTATATATATTGGTATGTACATATTACATGACCAAGTGGGTCGAAGCGAAAGCACTCGTTAGGGCCTTAGAAGAATCTATATTAGCATTTATATTTGAAGATATCTTTGTTAGGTTTGGATTTCCCAAAGAATTAATAACTGATGGAGGGACCCCTTTCACATCACATACACTTGAAGCCCTACTCAGTAAATATCGTGTTTTACATAGAATAGCTTCTCCATACCATCCACAAGGCAATGGCCAAGTGGAAACTACCAACAAAGTTATCGAAGCCATTCTTACTAAAACAGTGAGAGAACATCGTCAGGATTGGACAGACAGATTGCATGAAGCTCTATGGGCTTACCGAACTACTTGGAGAAACACAACTGGTTTTTCTCTATACGAGATGGTATATGGAAAAAGCCTTGTTTTTCCCATTGAATTCGAAATCAAAACCTTAAGAACTGCATCAGCAGTCAACCTTGACTTGACTATGGAACAGAAGGCTAGATTTTAGTAGCTCAATGAGCTTGATGAAAAGAGTTTAGACATTATTCATCAAACCTCGGTGATTCAACAATAGAGAACAAAATGGCATGACCAAGTCATCAAGAAGAAATTATTCCAGAAAGGAGATTGGGCTATGTTGTATGATTCGTGCTCTAAAGAATTTCAAGGTAAGTTGTGTACATGATGGCTAGGACCTTATAAGGTAGACACTATTTTTCCCAATGGGACAGTCAGGTTGATCACTATTGATGGATCCGATACACACTTACATGCAAATGGTCATCGCCTGCACCTGTATCAGCATCCACTATCCAAGGCAGAATTCAAATCTAGATGTTCAGCCGATACAAGTTATCAATTCTTAAAAGGAATGGATCTTGCTCCTTCCCTTTCTCAACCTTAGGACTTATTTTTCTCAGACCTTGTATATAAATAAAATCAGCAAAATTTAAATTCATCTGTTTTTGTTTGATTTTTTTTACTATGCTAATAAATTCAGCCTTGAAGGGTATCAGGTAGGTTTTTTTTTGTGCAGGTGAATTGATGAAGAACAAGGATGAATACAGAAAAGGAGTCAAATGATTAGTTGATGGAAGTTGAAAAACTTCCTAAAATCTAAGTGATGCGGCGTTTGGCCGATTTTCCATGATGTTACACCCATTTCCGATTTTCCTGTTGTTACACCCTTTTCTGACAAATTGGTCGATTTCCATGTTGTTCCACCCATTTCAGACAAATTGGCTGATTTTCCTGTTGTTACACCCTTTTCTGACAAATTGGTTGATTTTCCTGTTGTTACACCCTTTTTCCAACAAATTAGCTGATTTTCCAGTTGTTACACCCTTTTCTGACAAATTGGTCGATTTTCCTGTTGTTACACCCTTTTCCAACAAATTGGCCAATTTTCCTGCTGTTACACCCTTTTCCGATAAATTGGTCGATCTCCATGCTGTTACACCCACTTCAGATAAATTGGCCGATTTTCTTGCTGTTACACCCATTTCTGATAAATTGGTTGATTTTCCTGCTGTTGCACCCTTTTTCGATAAATTGGCTGATTTCCATGTTGTTACACCCATTTTCGATAAATTGGCCAATTTCCCTATTGTTACACAACGGTCGCTTTTCACATCGTTACACCATTTTCTTTTTCGACCATCTCATTTGATGTTACACCTACCTCTGCCATTTTGGCCGAAGTACCTACTGATACACTAATCGTTGTTATTCTTTCTTACCACTTCACTCTTTCTTTTTCTCATTTCTGCCAAATAATACTACTCCAGCTCTACACTCTTTACATGTTGCAGCACCGCTAATTTGTTCATACTGCAGTTATCCTTTTTCGCCTTCTCTGTCCGAAAGTGTTGTTTCATCATTACTTGACTTCACATCCGGTGATTTCCAACTGATTATCTCCATAAAGGACTCCATATCTGCTCCAGTTGTCATATCATCATTTCTCACACTATCCTTCATCATGTCAGCTATTCCATGCAACTTAGATGGCGGTTGGATAGCGCGATCACTCTGACAGACAGTTATGTGTGGTAAGATTTGAGGTACGTGACTAATCCTACGTGTTAAAGTAATGAAGATATAAAATCACGCTTTCCCATTTTCTCACCACTTGTGCTAAATTGATGCACCTGGAGCCAATCCGATTAGTTGGGGGGGGGGGGGGGGGNGGGGAATCCAAATCTATTCGTCCAAACGGTATTTTATACTCACCTTCACCACCTTTTTGACCACACTTCTTTTTGCTAAGACACTGTATTCTACATGCAAACTGCGTTTATGGTTTAGGTGCTAGTCTCTCCTCCTACATGCATGTTATACTCTCAAGCAACATCATGGGAGGATCAGTTGTGAGGTATGAACCCTCAAATTTGAACACTTTGTTGTTACACCCAGAGGCCTACCAAATATTTCTCCAGGCTGGCTGGATATCATATTTTAAGAAGCTGCAAGGGTTTAATGAGGATGAGGTATTGGAGTTTAGTCAAAATATCATCGAAGGATATTCAATGGTGAATGGGGTAAGGATTCCAGTATCAGAAGAAAGAATTGTTGTTGTCATAGGGTTGCCAACAATAGGAGACCGATGGTTTAACATAAAAACACATATTCTGGATGCTCAGAAGGATTTCCTCATTGAAAATGAGCAAATTCGAAAAAAAGGCCGAGGTGCAGATGTCAATTCCTTACCAGAGCCATGGGGGAAAGTTGCATAGTTTGTCAAAAGGTACATTACCTGTGAAGGCAGGTACCAAGTTGTTTATTTTTCTGATTTCATCTTATTATCACATCTACGACATTAGAAATTCATAAGCATTCCTTATTTTCTCCTCCATTCATTGAATAACATGGCTCATTTTGTAAAAAAATACAAAAACCCCAAGAACTGCCTTTCTAATCATAGACTTATCAGACTATTAATTCACAAAGGTATGGGCATTTCCAATAACCCATTACCTATTTTAGTAGACCAGCCACCTTCTATACCTGCAAATATGATTGGACCTCTTCCTGAGTCTCTGCCCTCGGCTGCAACAGCAGTCCAAACCCCTACTATCATTGCCTGTAAGACGACCCATAGAAGTAAACGCACAACCCGCGGCCATTCTAACACCAACCAGACAAGACTTTATGGATTTGAATTGACACAGCCTATAGTTGTGATTGCTCAAAATGAGGAACAACCAACTACTACACCGAGTCATGTGTCACAGCCCTTGGCTGCGAGAGGTGTTATTGAAAAATTACCCCCTGCTCCTAAACAGAGAACCCCTGTTCCTATATCTGGATCACCTAGAAAGCACACAAGGTCAGAATGGTCCACTACAACAGTAAGTCTGACTACCCCTTCTGTTGTTTCACTGGCAGAGCCACCTATTGCTGCAACAATTGTTACAAGCCTTACTATCACTGTTGGTAGATTATCTCAGAAAAGAAAACGTCCATTCAAGGGAAAATGTCGAAAATAACTGGACCCAATTATATCAGCAGCAACTTAGAACCGTTCTACTACTGTGACAGAGAACTCTACAGATATACGTATACCAATTTTTTCTTTGTGCCCAGAACTTCAAGAAACTATTCTCTCCATTTAGACTGAATGTAATCCAATCACAGTAGAATCATTGGCTCCGCCTGATGATTCTGTGAATCATACGTCAAGTAATGATGTCCAGATCATAGAAGACCTAGGTATACCAGAATTTCCTACTTGTGTGGTTGAGGAAGAACAGCTTGTTCCTCCTCCGGTAACGAAGAAGAAAGCCTCTTCTTTCATTTCTCTTTTACCTAGGAGAAAAACCAGGTGTACCAAGTTTGCGGAAGCAGCAATTGGATGGAAAGTTATGAAACAATCTATTCATACTCTTCCTCCATTATCCTCTACGATTGATGAAGGGACTATCACATAAGAACCAGTCTCTTCCAGTGAACTAACAATGCCAGTAGAGACAGATGCAAACAATGGGAATGGTATACAAGAACAAGTCATGCAGTATGAAGTTGTTTCACAAGAACCAACTATCCAAGACAAGACTGTTCCACTAGAAGCAGTCATGACAGACCTAATTGTTACATAAGAAACAATTGTTCCACCAGAAAAAACTATTGACAGTATAACTACGTCACAAGAACCAGTTACAAATAATGTTGAGGATGTACCACTTGCCCAACTATTTGCCCAAATTGAGAGAAATATAAGGAATACAAAAAACTCCAAAATTATTGCACTCATAACAGAGAATGAAAGCCTCAAAGCAGAGTTAAATACCCTGAAACAAGAAGTGGAGACTGCTCGACAAAAGAATCCAGAAGGGATAACTTTGGACATCCTAGCATTGACAAAAGTTGTTATGGACAGAATAAAGAACTCATGTGCTTTGAGTGTGGAAACATTTAATTTGAGGCAAGTTATAAGATAGTAAAAGTGTCGGTTATTGGAGGACCAACAAATCTCTCTGTCAAGACTGAACATGCACTTACTGCTACACATAAAACAACACAACTGAGGAGATCTCAACGTCATAAGGCAGTTGTTGGTTTACCAATAGATTTCAAACAAGAACCTATGTTTCCCTCACGAGTTTTTAGTCAAGAAACTCAAATTGATTATGTTCTTCAAGACAAAGAAACTCAGATAGATTGTTGACACCACAGATTTGCTTTTTAACACAACATTTTTCCATACAGGCACTTATCAAATTATCTTAGCAGTTTTGCACTGGAGGAACCAATTCCCTAATTCAGCTACAAAGTAAGGTTTGAATGTGTTTTGCATGAGTACATGCAATGTCTTCAGTTGGGGGGCATGTTAGGACCCAGAAATATCCCTTTTTCATCACATATTTTGCCTATTCAACCTTATCATCTCTAAGCTAGTGCCTACTATGATGTGTGCTAAGACCCTTTTTTCCCAAGGTATGAATCATTTATCTTGCTTTTATATTTTCGTTTACTTAGCATGTTTGATTGGTAATGTTCACATGTTTTACCCATAAAATGATTCAACTAATGATTGGAATGAATAGAAAAACCATGTCTTAAAGAATGGTCGTTGTTGTTACACCAGTTGTTGTAGCTATGCGCCAATCTTGGAAGTTGTTACAGCTATGTGCCAATCTTGGAAGTTGTTACAGTTATGCGCCAATCCTGGAAGCTGTTACATGACTGCTGCAACAGGTGCCACTGATTCTGTTGTTACACGACTGCAGCAATAAATGCCAATGATTCTGTTGTTATACGACCGCTGCAATAAATGCCACCAATCCTGAAAGATGCTACACCTATTGTTACATGTTTTAACTTACAATATTAGTTCTAGATCTTGTTGTTGATATTATGGTAGTTGTGGGAGGTATTTACCTCCACGTGTAAAACTGACAAGGATAGAATACTATGGGAAGCAAGAATAAACCCTAATGAGTTGAATAATAACCCTAGAAGACTTGTCGGCTCAAGAAGATAATTTATATTAGGTTATTTGATCTAGGTGGATATCGGTGGCAACCCACCTTTTCCGACTGGCTCAAAACAGTTTTCTGGCAATTTTGGCAATTTACTATTTTTAGCAGGTTATAACTTCCGGGGCCATTTTGAGGGCCTAAATGAAGGTTTTTAGAGATATACGTTCTCAATGATAGTCAAAGGAATCATTGATCCCCCAAAATTAATCTCCTTGATGATACCTTTCCAACGAGCTATCATACGCCTAAAACGGAGATCGTATGCAAAAGTTACAACCCCGGGAAGTTGATGTACTAACTTACCCAAACGGGATCCACATAAATTTTGGCGCTTCATCTCCTAGGGTTAGGTTTTTCTATGTCTAGGACTTTTCTCATTCCTGTTTATTGTAAAAAGGCCTCTAGAGCCTCATTGTAATCATCTTCTTGCGAATGCGAGTAGCCGTCACATCTCTTCTCAGAGATAAGCTGCCACCATTCTAGCGAGTCTTTCACTCTGTATTTCTACAGTCTCTATACATTTATTTCATTAATAGAAATCGTGTATTACTATATATCTATGTTTATGGTTGCATCTCTGATACATTTCTGTTATATTATTGAATATCTGCGATATCTCTGTGCATTTCTTTATTATATCTCTGATCTCATTTCGTGCCAAAAATAATCTGGATCAGTGGTATCAAAGCAGGCTGCTCTTGATCATTTTTTCAGTGCATGTCCCCGACGAGGTCCGAGTATATCAAGTTGGGTATCAAGCTTGTCTCTCTTGAATACAATCGCTCTCGCACACCTAAGAAACTCTCAATGGCGAAAGAAAAGAAAATCGACGGAGTAGACGATCCTATCAATCTGTGGCTTGAGCAAGCTCTCACATAACAGAGGGACGAAATGATGGAGAATTTTTCCCACATCCTTAAACGCTTGTCAATAGCATCAGGTGCATCTTCATCAAGCGGCCACTTTGGAGGCACCTCTCCTTTCAAGGTACAAGTTAATTTTGATATTCCTATATTTGAAAGACAGATAGATGCAGAAGCCCTAGAAAAATGGTTAACTCTGCTACAAGGTTATTTCTCTATTCACAATTTTTATGACAAAGAAAAGATCACCTTCTCACTCCTTAAAGCTCTCCCTCATGTCAAACATTGGTGGGAAACTTACTGGGAGAAAATTTCCACAGAGGAGTCTAGAATATATGGGGCCGATCCCACTTGGGATTTTTTTATGGATGCGGTAAAGGAACAGTATTATCCTGTTGGCAACTATGAAGACCAGTACATGAGATGGACCACACTGCGGCAAGAGAGGGGCCAAGAAGTTATGGAGTTCACTAATACCTTCCATACCTTACACACCAAGTTGGGTATCAAAGACTCCGAGCGACATTTGGTTCTGAAATACCGTGGGGCTCTACACAGATAATTCCAGACTGAAATGGATTTTCTGGACATCTCATCACTCGGTGTTGCTTATCGATATGCTGTTAAAATTGAGCAGAAATTTAAGCGCCAGAACAAACGGGAATTCAGGTCTGCAAATCCGCAACAACCAAAGTATGAAAAAGACGGCCCTAACAAACAGTCTCCCGAAAACCAGTCCAAGACACAAGAAAAGAAGGGTCACGGGAAGATAAAGAAGGTCACTGGAAAATGGTGTGATTTCCACAAAATCCTCTAGAACAACACTGATGAATGTTGCTCAAAATAGTCATTGGTGGCCGATATCAAAGACAAGGAGTCAAACGCTGATTCAAAATCTGATTCTGAAAATACAGGAAAAGGACAGATCATTAACGCAGACCCCACTGCTATTGTCATGACCGCAGCAATTCAACCAGAGGAACCAACAGATCCTGAAGAGGGGGAGCACCTTTTTCATTCATAGATGTGGGTGAAGGGGACCCCGTTGCATTTTATTATTGATAGCGGAAGCCAGAAGAACCTCATCTCAGCAGAGGTCGTCAAACAGTTGAGATTGTCGACAACACCACACACGCAGCCATACAACATTGGGTGGCTTCGCCAAGGACGAGATCTTTGTGTCAGCCAAAAATGTCGATTGTCATACGGGATCCAGCCCTTCAAGGACGAGGTATTATGTCATGTTGCCCCACTGGATGTCTGTGATGTTCTCTTGGTCCAACCATATATGTGGAAGTGTCATGTTGTTTATGAGTCTCGACCCCGTAGTGTCATTGTTACTTTGGGGGGTCATCTCTACAGAATATCAGAGGTAGTTCAAACTATTGTTCCACCTAAAAAGTGTCACAAGGTAGTATCTCATACTGCAAAATTCAGCTTCTTCATTATCTGTTTGAAAGGGGAACAGAAGGACATTGCAACCACTACAGTTTTGCCCCCTTCACCTTCTATCCAATAGAAGCAGGTCGACAAGGTTGCAACAAAGCACAAAAATTCCTTCTGCACATCTTCCTCTCATGTATCTCAACTTATTGAACAGCCTCAACTTCAACAGGTTCATGACAGACTTCCACAAACTAAGCAGCGCGATGTCTCTAGCAATACAAGCAGCTCACCCAGATGCAGATCCAACAAATGCTTTTCCCTCTCCCACGGGAACTCAACGCAATGGATACCATTTCTTCCTAAGGAGGGAGGATTGATCTAGGTGGATATCGGTGGCCACCCACCTTTTCCAACTGGCTCAAAACAGTTTTCTGGCAATTTTGGCAATTTACTATTTTTAGCAGGTTTTAACTTCCAGGGCCATTTTGAGGGCCTGAATGAAGGTTTTTCGAGATCTAGGTTCTCAATGATTGTGGACGGCATCATTGAGCCCCCAAAATGAATGTCCTTGACAATATCGTTCCAACAAGCTATCATACGCCTAAAACGGAGATCGTATGCAAAAGTTACGACCCTGGGAAGTTGATGTACTAACTTACCCAAATGGGGCCCACATGACTTTTGGCGCTTCATCTCCTAGGGTTAGGTTTTTTGATGTCTAGGAATTTTGGCATTCCTGTTTATTGTAAAAATGCCTCTAGAGCCTCATTGTAATCATCTTCTTGCGAATGCGAGTAGCCTTCACATCTCTTCTAAGAGATAAGCTGCCACCATTCTAGCTAGTCTTTCACTCTGTATTTTTACAGTCTCTGTACATTTATTTCATTAATAGAAATCATGTATTACTATATATCTATGTTTATGGTTGCATTTTCGATACATTTATGTTATATTATTTAATATCTGCGATATCTCTGTGCATTTCTTTATTATATCTCTGATCTCATTTCGTGCCGAAAATAATCCAGATCAGTGGTATCAGAGCAGGTTGCTCTTGATTTTTTTTTCAATGTATGTCCCCGAAGAGGTCTGAGTATAGAAAGTTGGGTCTTGATCTTGTCTCTCTTGAATACAATCGTTCTCGCACACCCAAGAAACCCTCAATGGTGGAAGAAAAGGAAATCAACGAAGCAGACAATCCTATCAATTTGTTGCTTGAGCAAGCTCTCACATAACAGAGGGATGAAATGATGGAGAATTTTACCCACATCCTTAAACGCCTGCTGATAGCATCAGGCGCATCTTCATCAACCAGCCACTTTGGAGGCACCTCGCCTTTCAGGGTACAAGTTTATTTTGATATTCCTATATTTGAATGACAGATAGATGCAGAAGCCCTAGAAAAATGGTTAACTCTGCTAGAAGGTTATTTCTCTTTTGACAATTTTTCCGACAAAGAAAAGATCACCTTCGCACTCCTTAAATCTCTCCCTCATGTCAAACATTGGTGGGAAACTTACTGGGATCAAATTTCCACAGAGGAGTCTGGAATATATGGGGCTGATCCCACTTGGGATTTTTTTATGGATGCGGTAAAAGAACAGTATTATCCTGTTGGCAACTATGAGGACCAGTACATGAGATGGACCACACTGCAGCAAGAGAGGGGCCAAGCAATTCCGGAGTTCACCAATACCTTCCATACCTTACGCACCAAGTTGGGTATCAAAGACTTCGAGCGACATTTGGTTCTGAAATACAGTGGGGATCTACACAGATACATCCAGACTTAAATGGATTTTCTGGACATCTCATCACTCAGTGCTTCTTATCAATATGTTGTTAAAATTGAGCAGAAATTTAAGCACCAGAACAAATGGGAATTCGATTCTACAAATCCGCAACAACCAAAGTATGGCAAAGACGGCCCTAACAAACAGTATCCCGAAATCCAATCCAAGACACGAGAAAAGAAGGTTCATGGGAAGACAAAGAAGGACACTAGAAAATGGTGTGATTTCCACAAAATCCCCTAGCACAACACCGATGAATGTCACTCAAAATAGTCATTGGTGACCGAGATTAAAGACAAGGAGCCAAACCCTAATTCAGAATCTGATTCTGAAAATTCAAGTAAAGGACATATCATTGATGTAGACCCCACTGCTATTGTCGCGACCGCAGCAATTCAACTAGAAGAACAAACAGATCCTGAAGAGGGGGAGTGCCTTTTTCATTCACAAATGTGGGTGAAGGGGACCACGCTGCATTTTATTGTTGATAGCGGAAGCCAGAAGAACCTCATCTCAGCAGAGGTCGTTAAACAGTTGGGATTGTCAACAACACCACACCCGCAGCCATACAACATTGGGTGGCTTTTCCAAGGATGAGATCTTCGTGTCAGCCACCAATGTCGATTGTGATATGGCATCCATCCCTTCAAGGACAAGGTATTATGTGATGTTGCCCCACTGGATGTCTGTGATGTTCTCTTGGGCCAACCATATATGTGGAAGTGCCATGTTGTTTATGAGTCTCGACCCCGTGGTGTCATTGTTACTTTGGGGGGTCATATCTACAGAATACCAGAGGTAGTTCCAACTATTGTTCCACCTAAAGAGTGTGGCAAAGTAGTATCTCATACTGCAAAATTTAGCTTCTTCTTAATCTGTTCAAAAGGGGAACAGAAGGAAATTGCAACAACTACAGTTTCACCCCCTACACCTTCTATCCAACAGAAGCAGGTCGAAAAGGTTGCAGCAAAGAAAAAAAATTCCTTCTACACACCTTCCTCTCATGTAGCTCAACTTGTTGAACAACCTCAACTTCAACAGGTTCATGACAGACTTCCACAAACTAAGCAACATGATGTCTCCAGCAATACAAGTAGCTCACCCAGATGCAGATCCAACAAACGCTTTTTCCTCTCCCCTAGGAAATCAACACAATGGAGACCATTGCTTCCTAAGGAGGGATGATTGATCTAGGTGGATATCGGTGGCCACCCACCTTTTTTCGACTGGCTCAAAACAGTTTTTTGGTAATTTTGGCAATTTACTATTTTTAGTAGGTTTTAACTGCCGGGGCCATTTTGAGTACCTAAATGAAGTTTTTTCGATATAGAGGTTCTCATTTATTGCTAAAGGAATACTTGAGCCCCCAAAATTAATATCCTCGACGATACCTTTCCAACGAGCTATCATACGCCTAAAACAAAGATCATATGCAAAAGTTACGACCCTGGGTAGTTGATGTACTAACTTACCCAAACGGAGCCCACGTGAATTTTGGCGCTTCATCTCCTAGGGTTAGGTTTTTGGATGTCTAGGACTTTTGGCATCCCTATTTATTGTAAAAATGCCTCTAGAGTCTCATTGTAATCATCTTGTTGCGAATGCGAGTAGCCGTCACATCTCTTCTCAGAGATAAGATGCCACCATTCTAGCGAGTCTTTCACTCTGTATTTTTACAGTCTCTGTACAATTCTTTCATTAATAGAAAACCTGTATTACTGTATATATGTTTTTATGGTTGCATCTCCGATACATTCAAGGATGATTTTAAGGATGGAAATTT
This sequence comes from Picea engelmannii, assembly GCA_009831015.1. Classification (NCBI taxonomy): domain Eukaryota; kingdom Viridiplantae; phylum Streptophyta; class Pinopsida; order Pinales; family Pinaceae; genus Picea; species Picea engelmannii. The sequence goes on along the minus strand of ML795075.1, from coordinate 173,512 downwards.
ATTTTAAAATGTAGAAACCTTGGCGAATATTACTAATCCTTCATATGTCAACTATAAATGTTTAACGATATTTTTTTAAAAATATTCAAATTTCTAAGTATTTTATATATTTTTTATAAAATTTTGGCGATTTTTAAGGTAAAATAGTTTTATCCTATAGAATTTGAGCGAATCATTTTTAGAATAACGAATCTCATTTTTGGAAAAACCATGGAAAATTAGCCCATGAGCGAAATTTAACCCCTAAAATCATCCCTGGATACATTTCTATTATATTATTGAATATCTGCGATATCTCTGAGCATTTCTTTATTATATCTCCGATCTCATTTCGTGCCAAAAATAATATGGATCAATCGTATCAGAGCAGGCTTCTCTTGATCATTTTTTCAGTGCATGTCCCTGACGAGGTCTGAGTATAGCAAGTTGGGTCTCGAGCTTGTCTCTCTTGAAGACAATCACTCTCGCACACCCAAGAAACCCTCAATGGTGGAAGAAAATAAAATCGACGGAGCAGACAATCCTATCAATCTGTTGCTTGAGCAAGCTCTCACGCGACAGGGGGACGAAATGATGGAGAATTTTACCCACATGCTTAAATGCCTGCCGATAGCATCGGGCGCATATTCATCAAGCGACCACTTTGGAGGCACCTCGCCTTTCAAGGTACAAGTTAATTTTTATATTCCTGTATTTGAAGGATAGATAGATGCAGAAGCCCTAGAAAAATGGTTAACTCTGCTACAAGGTTATTTCTCTATTCACAATTTTTCCGACAAAGAAAAGATCACCTTCACACTCCTTAAATCTCTCCCTCGTGTCAAACATTGGTGGGAAACTTACTGGGAGCAAAGTTCCACAGAGGAGTCTGGAATATATGGGGCCGATCCCACTTGGGATTTTTGTATGGATGTGGTAAAGGAACAGTATTATCCTATTGGAAACTATGAAGAACAGTACATGAGATGGACCACACTGCGGCAAGAGAGGGGCCAAGCAGTTCCGAAGTTCACCAATACCTTCCATACCTTGCGCACCAAGTTGGGTATCAAAGACTTCGAGTGACATTTAGTTCTGAAATACCATGGGGCTCTACACAAATACATCCAGACTGAAATGGATTTTCTGGACATCTCATCACTCAGTGCTGCTTATCGATATGCTGTTAAAATTGAGCAGAAATTTAAGCACCAGAAAAAATGGGAATTCGGGTCTGCAAATCTGCAACAACCAAAGTATGAAAAAGGCGGCCCTAACAAACAGTCTCTCAAAAACCATTCCAAGACACAGGAAAAGAAGGGTCATGCGAAGACAAAGAAGGACACTGGAAAATGGTGTGATTTCCACAAAATCCCCTAGCACAACACCAATGAATGTCCCTCAAAACAGTCATTTGTGGCCGAGATCAAAGACAAGGAGATGAACCCTGATTCAGAATCTGATTCTAAAAATACAGGTAAAGGATAGATCATTACCACAGAACCCAATACTATTGTCGCGACCGCAACTATTCAACCAGAAGAACCAACAGATCATGAAGAGGGGGAGCACCTTTTTCATTCACAGATGTGGGTGAAGGGGACCCCACTGCATTTTATTGTTGATAGCGGAAGCCAGAAGAACCTCATCTTAGCAGAGGTCGTCAAACAGTTGGGATTGTCGACAACACCACACCCGCATCCATACAACATTGGGTGGCTTCACCAAGGAAGAGATCTTCATGTCGGCCAGCAATGTCGATTGTCATACAGCTTCCAGCCCTTCAAGGACGAGGTATTATGTGATGTTGTCCCACTAGATGTTTGTGATGTTCTCTTGGTCCAACCATATATGTGGAAGCACCATGTTGTTTATGAGTCTCGACCCCGTAGTGTCATTGCTACTTTGGAGGGTCATCTCTATAGAATACCAGAGGTAGTTCCAACTATTGTTCCACCTAAAAATTTCCTCAAGGTAGTATCTCATACTGCAAAATTCATCTTCTTCACAATCTGTTCAAAAGGGGAACAGAAGGACATTGCAACCACTACAGTTTCACCCCCTGCACCTTCTACCCAATAGAAGCAGGTCGACAAGGTTGCAGCAAAGAAAAACAATTCCTTCTGCACACCTTCCTCTCATGTAGCTCAACCTGTTGAATGGCCTCAACTTCAACAAGTTCATGACAGACTTCCACAAACTAAGCAGCACGACGTCTCCAGCAATACAAGCAGCTCACCCAGATGTAGATCCAACAAACCCTTTTCCCTCTCCCATGGGAACTCAACACAATGGATACCATTGCTTCCTAAGGAGGGAGGATTGATCTAGGTGGATATCGGTGGCCACCCACCTTTTCTGACTGGCTTAAAACAGTTTTCTGGCAATTTTGGCAATTTACTATTTTTAGCAGGTTTTAACTTTCGGGGCCATTTTGAGGGCCTGAATGAAGATTTTTTTAGATTTAGGTTCTCAATGATATCCATAGGCATCATTGATCCACCAAAATTAATATCCTCGACGATACCTTTCCAACGAGCTATCATACACCTTAAACGGAGATCATATGCAAAAGTTACGACCCTGGGAAGTTGATGTACTAACTTACCCAAACGGGGCCCACATGACTTTTGGCGCTTCATCTCCTAGGGTTAGGTTTTTGGATGTCTAGGAATTTTGGAATTCCTATTTATTGTAAAAAGGCCTCTAGAGCCTCATTGTAATCATCTTCTTATGAATGCGAGTCATCGTCACATCTCTTCTCAAAGATAAGCTGCCACCATTCTAGCGAGTCTTTCACTCTGTATTTTTACAGTCTCTGTACATTTCTTTCATTAATAGAAATCGTGTATTACTGTATATTTGTGTTTATGGTTGCATCTCCGATACATTTCTGTTATATTATTGAATATCTGCGATATCTCTGAGCATTTCTTTATTATATCTCCGATCTCATTTCGTGCCAAAAATAATCCGGATAAGTGGTATCAGAGCAGGCTGCTCTTGATCATTTTTTCAGTGCATGTCCCCGACAAGGTCCGAGTATAGAAAGTTGGGTCTCGAGCTTGTTTCTCTTGAAGACAATCGATCTCTCACACCCAAGAATCCCTCCATGGCGGAAGAAAAGAAAATCAACGGAGCAGGCGATCCTATCAATCTGTTACTTGAGAAAGCTCTCACACGACAGAGGAATGAAATGAGGGAGAATTTTTCCCACATCCTTAAACGCCTGTCGATAGCATCAGGTGCATCTTCATCAAGTGGCCACTTTGGAGGCACCTCACCTTTCAAGGTACAAGTTAATTTTGATATTCCTGTATTTGAAGGACAGATAGATGCAGAAGCCCTAGAAAAATGGTTAACTATGCTACAAGGTTATTTCTCTGTTCACAATTTTTCCGACAAAGAAAAGATCACCTTCGCACTCCTTAAAGCTCTCCCTCATGTCAAACATTGGTGGGAAACTTACTGGGAGAAAAGTTCCACAGAGTCTAGAATATATGGGGCCGATCCCACTTGGGATTTTTTTATGGATGTCGTAAAGGAACAGTATTATCCTGTTGGCAACTATGAAGACCAATACATGAGATGGATCACATTGCGGCAAGAGAGGGGCCAAGCAGTTCCGGAGTTCACCAATACCTTCCATACCTTTCACACGAAGTTGGGTATCAAAGACTCCGAGCAACATTTGGTTCTGAAATACTGTGGGGCTCTACACAGATACATCCAGACTGAAATGGATTTTCTGGACATCTCATCACTCGGTGTTGCTTATGGATATGCTGCTAAAATTGAGAAGAAATTTAAGCACCAAAACAAATGGGAATTCAGGTCTGCAAATCTGAAACAACCAAAGTATGAAAAAATCAGCTCTAACAAACAGTCTCCCGAAAACTAGTCCAAGACATAGGAAAAGAAGGGTCACGGGAAGACAAAGAAGGACACTGGAAAATGGTGTGATTTCCACAAAATCCCCTGGCAAAACACCGATGAATGTCACTCAAAACAGTCAATTGTGGCTGAGATCAAAGACAATGAGCTGAACCCTGATTCAGAATCTAATTCTGGAAATACAAGTAAAGGACAGATCATTGACGCAGACCCTACTGCTATTGTCGCGACCACAGAAATTCAACCAGAAGAACCAACAGATCCTAAAGAGGGGGAGCACCTTTTTCATTCACAGATGTGGGTGAAAGGGACCCCGCTGCATTTTATTGTTGATAGCGGAAGCCAAAAGAACCTCATCTCAGCAAAGGTCGTCAAACAGTTGGGATTGTCGACAACACCACACCCGCAGCCATACAACATTGGGTGGCTTCACCAAGGATGAGATCTTCATGTCAGCCAGCAATGTCGATTGTCATACAGCATCCATCCCTTCAAGGATGAGGTATTATGTGATTTTGCCCCACTTGATGTCTGTGATGTTCTCTTGGGCCAACCATATATGTGGAAGTGCCATGCTATTTATGAGTCTCGACCCCGTAGTGTCATTGTTACTTTGGGGGGTCATCTCTACATAATACCAGAGGTAGTTCCAACTATTATTCCACCTAAACAGTGCCGCAAGGTAGTATCTCATACTGCAAAATTCAGCTTCTTCACAATCTATTCGAAAGGGGAACAGAAGGACATTGCAACCACTACAGTTTCGCCCCCTGCACCTTCTATCCAAAAGAAGCAGGTCGACAAGGTTGCAGCAAAGCAAAAAAATTCCTTCTTCACACCTTCCTCTCATATAGCTTGACTTGTTGAACAGCCTCAACTTCAACAGATTCATGACAGACTTCCACAAACTAAGTAGCGCGACGTCTCCAACAATACAAGCAGCTCACCCAGATGCATATCCAACAAACACTTTTCCCTCTCCCCCAGGAACTCAACGCAATGGATACCATTTCTTCCTAGGGAGGGAGGATTGATCTAGGTGGATATCGGTGGCCACCCATCTTTTCCGACTGGCTCAAAACAGTTTTCTGGCAATTTTGGCAATTTACTATTTTTAGTAGGTTTTAACTTCTGGAGCCATTTTGAGGGCCTGAATGAATATTTTTTGAGATCGAGGTTCTCAATTATAGTGGAAGGCATCATTGAGCCCCCAAAATGAATCTACTCGACAATAAATTTCCAACGAGCTATCATACGCCTAAAACGGACATCGTATGCAAAAATTACGACCCTGGGAAGTTGATGTACTAACTTACCCAAACGGGGCCCACATAACTTTTGGTGCTTCATCTCCTAGGGTTAGGGTTTTGGATGTCTAGGAATTTTTGCATTCCTGTTTATTGTAAAAAGGCCTCTAGAGCCTCATTGTAATCATCTTCTTGGGAATGTGAGCGGCTGTCACATCTCTTCTTAGAGATAAGTTGCCACCATTCTAGCGAGTCTTTCACTATATATTTTTACAGTCTCTGTACATTTATTTCATTAATAGAAATCGTGTATTACTGTATATCTGTGTTTATGGTTTCATCTTCGATACATATATATTATATTATTGAATATATACGATATCTCTGTGCATTTATTTATTATATCTCTGATCTCATTTCGTGCCGAAAATAATCTGGATCAGTGGTATCAGAGCAGGCTGCTCTTGATCATTTTTTCAGTGCATGTCCCCGACGAGGTCCGAGTATAGCAAGTTGGGTCTCGAGCTTGTCTCTCTTGAAGAAAATTTCTCTCGCACACCCAAGAAGCCCTCAATGGCGGAAGAAAATAAAATCGACGGAGCAGATGATCTTATCAATCTATTGCTTGAGCAAGCTCTCACGCAACAGAGGGACGAAATGATGGAGAATTTTTCCCAAATCCTTAAACGCTTACTAATAGCATTAGGCGCATCTTCATCAAGAGGCCACTTTGGAGGCACCTCGCCTTTCAAGGTACAAGTTAATTTTGATATTCCTGTATTTGAAGGACAGATAGATGCAGAAGCCCTAGAAAAATGGTTAACTTTGCTACAAGGTTATTTCTCTGTTCACAATTTTTCCAACAAAGAAAAGATAACCTTCGCACTCCTTAAAGCTCTCCCTCATGTCAAAAATTGGTGGGAAACTTACTGGGAGCAAAGTTCCACAGAGTGGTCTGGAATATATGGGGTCGATCCCAGTTGGGATTTTTTTATGGATGCGGTAAAGGAACAATATTAACTTGTTGGCAACTATGAAGACCAGTACATGAGATGGACCACACTACGGCAAGAGAGAGGCCAAGTAGTTATGGATTTCACCAATGGTCCAATACCTTCCATACCTTGCACACCAAGTTGGGTATCAAAGACTCTAAGCGACATTTGGTTCTGAAATACCGTGGGGCTCTACACAGATACATCCAGACTGAAATGGATTTTCTAGACATCTCATCACTCGGTGATGCTTATCGATATGTTGTTAAAATTGAGAGAAATTTAAGCACCAGAACAAATGGGAATTCGGGTCTTCAAATCCGTAACAACCAAAGTATTACAAAGACGGCCCTAACAAACAGTCTCCCGAAAACCAGTCCAAGACACAAAAAAAGAAGGGTCACGGGAAGACAAAGAAGGATGCTAGAAAATGGTGTGATTTCCACAAAATCCCCTGGCACAACACCAATGAATGTCGCTCAAAACAGTCATTGGTGGCCGAGATCAAAGACAAGGAGTCGAACCCTGATTCAGAATCTAATTTTGAAAATA